>JAANSM010000486.1:0-27791 GCA_036850725.1 Orchesella villosa | reverse complement strand
TACAATGGACGAGCCACATGGCAATGAAGAAAAGGAGGAAGCAACGACTCAAAAAGACCTTTACATGAAAAATGGGAGCTAGCTAGAAAAGTCCGCCTAAGTCTAATATGTAATTTCCTAGCAGCCGACTTATCATATAGCGGATCATATGTATATAAGAGCGTTACACGTTACACTTTACCATGTCACCTTCAGAGCAATGCGTGCGGTAGAACTTGAAGCACAACTACAAGTGTGGTAGGTATATCATAGACAAACAGAGAAAATACCACTATCATTTCTCCCCTCTAAATACATACATACGTAGGTATAAGGAGGTATAAGACACAAACTCCAAGCTTGCAAAATATCTAAATACACGACAGAGAGGGAAAGAGCGAAAGACGGGGTGGCACTTTCATACTTTCTCATAATAACGAAAAGTAAGCAATGAAGAGGAGAGATATACTCAATATAATATCTATGTATCTACATAAAATACACTGATGCAAACTCAATCTGTTTTCCCTTCCCTTCCATTTATAATAAAAACTATTTATATATGTATGTACCCAGCCAGCCAAAGCATATATACATACACATACAACTTTATCTGCCGTCTTCCTCCTGCTCACAGTGTTCCCAAAATTTCCCCATCCTTCTTCTCTTCCATTCTTTATTTTTTTTACTTTCTTGGGTCTTGGATATTGCTCTTTTATTCAAACCTCTTCCCTTTTCACTCTGCATCCACTTTCTAACAGCTTCTACTCCAATCCAATCCAGATGACGATGATGATACCTTTAGTTCTTGCAACACAAGTACAATATACTATACTACAGCTATACACAACCTCATTTCTTTCTACTTTACCAATGCAAGATCTCTCTTCGCATCACATCTCTGACTGAAGGAGCCACTTGAAGCTCTCAGCGTTGACATTAAGAGTTTGGATTGTGTGCCTCGTGAGTAACTCAAGGGCTCGGATTGGAAACTGGCAGCAGGGCAATATAAAAGTGCTTTGAATGAAACGGTATTCAAACTTGTCTTCACTTTCACTCATGGCACATTATAATATTCACGTAGTGATGCTGCTCAAACTGCTTCCTAAGTCCATAAGAAAGACGAACCACACGACAAGATGAACTAAAGCGAGTCTGAAAAGGGTTCTTTTTGCCAAAGGAAGATATTTCAGCCATTAAAGTTTTCTTGTGATATTAGCTCGTTACACACTGCCCCTACTTTCGTTCAAAAAGGGAATACCCACCCTTCATGGAAATGGGACGAAAGAAGCACCATAAAAGCTAAGGCGTTACGCTTCACCTGCCAGATTCTTTCTATTCGTTTCAGACTATTTGTGCAAAATTGTGGCCATCTTAAAACTACAAAAACTACAATGGAAATGAAAGTACGAGACTTAATGAGTTTTCCATCTTTCCTTATATTCTCCATCTAGAGAAATAATATACGTCGACCTCATAAATGAATTGGCACATGAATAAATTATGAAAGTCCAAAATGATTTGTCATTTGTTAAAAAAGTATGTTGTTCTTGCCAAAGAAAGCAAAAAAATTTTGTCACTAAAGGCTTACTCTGTTTTGTTTGAGAAATGTCATCTTGGAAATCCTATTTCATTCCCCGAACAAAAGTGTGCTAGAACACTATATTTCGAGTGTTTTCAACCGTGTTTTATTTCAATTTAGTTGATGACAACGTTACATAAAGTTGACAGGATGAAATCCTATCTGTTTTGTATGGATGGCTTTAGCCATACATCAAAAGACTCTTGCATGACTTTTCTACTCAGCTCACCATCACAGCGAATCAGTCGACTGAAGCTTCTTCATATTATATGGCATGTACATTCGTTAACCGATGTTACAAATACTACCAACCAAAGCGAATACACATTTTCCATTTTATATACCGTCCCTAGTTCATCATAATATGTTGTACACAGTATTACCGTCAAATGGTACAAAGTACAAACAAAAAAGGAAAGAGCAGGAGTTTTGGAAGTTAGGTTAGAACGAAGAGCTTATATATTCTGCTATTAAAGTCACTACCACTCTGAAACAACATCAAAGCTCTTTTCTCTCTTTTTGCTACTGATACTAATACATCGTCATTACTGACTGCGAGAAAAGATTCTGCAATCCTCCTTTTTCTCATCATATTTCTTCAATTTATTCTCCTGCATCCATCCATCTATACCATTAACCAACCGCGAACTCAAAAGATGCTTTAATGCTTTACAACAAGAAAACTTCCCTTTTTTCCTTTGAACTCAAAAGCGAGAGAGGATGAGATGATACGTATTTAGACGAAACACTTTACTTTGTTTAGCGAATCAGTTAGAACGAGAACGAGTGTTGTGATGTATATGTATATACAACCTTTTCATCTTATTACGCCATATACAAGTAACACATGTGATGTAGTATATAGCTGAATATGCATGCCACCCTTTGTGATGATTAAAGACAAACACAAAATGGAAGGAAGGACATTTTCATACAAAGATACTGGCAAAAGATGATGACTTCGCAAACAACGCCCTTAGGACAAGACGAGTATTACATTACAAATAAGTTAGACTCTTCAATACTTATAATTTCGCAATGTCAAAATACGTCTAAAAAATAATGACGCAATAACGGTTATGCAAGCACTACAACTAGGAGATTGTATAGTGTTTCACCTAAACGTAAGGTTGAGCAAGCTGCTGAATTCAGCTTGGAAGTATTCAAATTTAAACTCGCTGTTCACGGAGTTTAGTACAGCAGCAAAAGAGAAACGAAAGGGTTGAAAAAACTGTTACTCTACTCAATTTACACTGTTACATGTATTAGATTAGAACAAAGGACCTGGATACATAAGTACCCCCTAACTGAAATACATTAGTAATTCTTAGTGCTAGCGATTGTAATGGTGAAACAAGAGCAACTCAAACATTGATAACCAACAAACCCACCGAACGGTACTTTTGTAAGCAATTTTTGTACTCGTGCTTGAAGTTATTATCATTTAGTCACAAAACAACACCATGTTCCTTATTGCCTGTCAATCTTGAGTAAATATACAAAACTAATTACGTCTGCTCTGCATTCGTTAAACATTCATAATCTCGAGACTTCAAGAAGACTTCTCTACGAGAGTCACGTCCAACTTCACGTTCCTCATATTATACCAACAAGCAATACAAACAAAACATGATACGAATGGGACCCCTCCGTCTTTACATAATATCTATATAATTTGCATACAGTGTTAAGATTGTAATCAAGAAGGGGCGTTGGAGTAGAAAGCTAACAGACACACACACATACAAATCAAGAGAAAGATGTAATGAAAAAGAAAATCTGTATTCATCTCATGCTCAGCCACTGAGCTACAGCTACCTATTTTACTCCCGCATTATAGCATCTTTTCTACTGCATCCTATTTCTTTGACACCACCACTATCACCGTCATCATCATTCCCATTTTGTATTATAGTTTTGCATATTCAAAACATGTTACTTCACATCATTCTCGTTTGGAAAACAGCGTGGACGGTCGAATTTTCGTCATATATATGAATCTCATTTTCCTCCTCCCTGGTGATTCTCATGAATTCAACTTTTTTTACTACAAAAAGTAAACTCAACGAGCTGAAACGGCCCATTATCCTTCCTCACACTATCATTCAGATTCTAACAACGACAAGCTCTATGGAAAACCTTTCTAACATTTTAACTCTCAGAGCAAAGCGATACTAATAAAAAAGTGTTATCATCAAATGCCAAAAACATGCACGGAAAAGGGAAACAAGTAACAAGCAACTTCGGAAAGCTATTACCAACTCTATTGTATTATGTTCACAAGCTCTTTATAGGGTAAATTTTATGCAACCCATACGAAAGCAAAAATCCCAGGATTTCATCACAAAAACCTCACATAACCCGTTTTTCCTAATGCTCAACTAGCTTTAAACATTAATAGCAGGAGTCTCGCTACGGAATACGTAACTGCGGGACTTAACTTCCCTCTTTCTCTTTACTTAATGAATCTGAAATAGTTAACTTTCCAGACTTAAAACTTGATACCAGTTTAACATTTTTAATTATTCATAACCCCCCTCTACACACGAATAAATCCTTGCAAAACTTTCCCCATTATTTTCCCGTGTGTCTCAAAGATATTTTCCATTAAAGCAGTATTGAACAGGTTCATTCTCTCTTTTTTACAGAACTTAGAGGGAAAGTAAGAGAACAGGAGAAAGTATAAGTTTGTTGTACTTAGTCACTACCACTGCAACAAAAAGTAACGTGGCCTTTCTTTTAATACACATTCATTAATTCCAAATCGTGTGTATATTCTCTACAGAATCTCCTTTGTTCATTCCCGTCCGAGCTGATGTACATACATACATACACGCTATAAGTATAACTGGGAACAGCTTTATAAGTATATGGCTATGGAAATCCGGTTCGACGGAAGAGCCCATCGGATTAATTCATTACCGTGCATTAAAGCAGAATGCTTCCCAAAGATCCATTTAACTCACGGACCCCATTACCGCTTTCTACCTACACACAAAACGAAGCTTTGGCTTAGCAGCTGCTTTTGAATCTCTCTTTTTTACTCCAACATTCTGGCAAGGCAAGAGTTAAGTTTCTCTGCATCCTAGTTCAATAATGTAATCTGAGACTTGCCCGTAAATCTTTTCGAATGAAAGTAATTTTCTACATACCAAAAAAAGAGAATAGCCATCTACACCATTCTTTTTCCTACGGATACTGATACTGCTATTACCATCATCAACATTACCATCAGACAACCTCACTTCGATTCCACATGCTTGGATAATAGTTGTAATTCGTCGAATGGAATGAAGTTGGAAGCTTTCTCAATTTTATATTGCTTTTTTCAGAACTCTATGCTGCTGCTGATCGCTATACATAAAAACAAACAACGATCAATATACATTTACTGACAGCGATGGCAGAATCAGTTCCTCTGATGGGATTTAATTCAAAGCTTCAATTCAAAAAGTAGAAGTAAATAGATAACTGATAGGTTTCTTGCGTCAACGAATGAAAAGAACGAAGTAGCAAAAAAAAATCATAGCAAACGCAAACAACCTTAACCATACCGGAAAAAACCTTCGGCAAACAAGTTCTCTTTTAAAATCCCGCAAACAGTAAACAGGTAGGCAAATACTGCCAAGCCTTTCATTTATACAAAACTTTGAACTGGAGCGGAGAGAACCTCCTAGAACCTTACTTATATTAAAGTTCAATTTCCTACATTGTAGGTAAGGTAAGATAAATCAGTACAACGTCGCTTGGGGAGAAAGCCATACAACGGGAGATCAGGAAAATGAAAAAGCAGGAAGAAAAACCGCTTGCAGGAAGGGAATGCGGCAATAGCAAATTGTCCGCTGTCCGTACTGTACTATATAAGTATGTAGAAACCTCAACACCGTTTCCATCCCTGACGCCAATCGTCTTCATTCTAATGCTTAGGTAGACAGATAGAAACTTGTCAAAACATGTGGGATAGTGGGGAAGATGTAAAGTTTAACAAAGTACAGAAAAGGAAGAGAGAGGAAAGGGAAAACAAAATCAGAGGATGGCGAAACATGAACCAAATGAATACCTACACTCACCAACATTTGTAAATATAGGAGTGGATGAGAAGAACAAAAAATGTGTACCATGTTTTCAAGAGAACAAGTAAGTGAACATGAGAATGAGGCAAGAAAGCAGAATTCACGTACAAAGCTCCTAAAGCAGTGTACGCTCGTGGTGGTCGTCCTCATTTCTCAGACCGAAAGATAATAGTTGTACTAGTCATCGTAAATACTTTCTGTTCCTATACTTCCCATGATCAAGGCCTCGAAGAAGAGGGGCAAGACAAAACTTCGTCGATTCTACAACAATCACTATTACTGCTTGCTTACATTTCCACCACTATTACCACCACTTGAACAATATGAGGACATGGGATCATGATCATCATCAGATCGATATACACATAGATACATGAAATATATAACCGTTTATATGTACCATACGATGATGGTCCGTGCCTCCTTAAAGTTTCCATGAGATGCTGTTCATGAGAAAACGGAAGAAGAACCAATGTTTCCTTTATATTTCCAGTACAGCAAAAAGTAGAAGAGGGGAAACGGTGAAAAAGGACCAAAAGTTGAAATGACATTCGATTATCTAGCCATTTCTTCGGTCTTCTTCCCACTTTACCATGCATTCACATGCACATATATAAATCCGCTTTCTCTCCTGACGTTTCTCGTTCTTCCCTCAGTTTGTTTCTTTTCCCTTTCCCCACTCTTTGGTTTCTTTTTTCGTCTTACTAAAGCTAAGTCCATTCCAAACAGGAGTCGGAGATAGGAAAAATGGCCCACCCAGCTCAAGTCAACGTTCAACTTCTTGTTCTACAATAGTCCAGCCAAACACGAAACGCGACGTAGCCAAGTAGCGAAGCAAAACAGAAATTCCTAACATAAAAAGAAATCATAGGACCAGTACTAATTCTGTTGAAGAATTTAATAAAATCTAAGTTGAAGACGGACGGACAATTATATCACAACATTACATAAGGAGTATGATGTCGCTACTCAATAAGCTTTATTTTTCAAAGAAAATCTAGTTCTCTGTGCCTTCCAACCATTAAAGCCATTAAAAGGAAGCAGTGACTGTTCAATATTGGTATATTAAAGGCGAAAACATGTTCCCTGCTTGCATCGTATCTCTTTTCGGTTTCAGTATTCTTCGCAACAACAATGTCTCGTAAGTACCTACGGAAGAGAAAACACATTGTAGAAGCAAAACAAGAATGTGAATTCCAATATGTTCGCCTTCAGTCACTTTCCTCACATGGAGACATGGGCAACCTGTATGATATAATTTTTATAAACTTTTTCTGTCAGGTAATATCTAATCCTCCCTAGCTGCCTCGAACATCGAAAGAACACATGAATCTACGAACGTATTTGTAACTGTAACGTTCCAGTTCCAACAGAATGTATGAATCCTAACAGTCAATCAAAATAGGATGAAATCTGCTTCTTTATATGCATCACAGCTTTAGGCAGCATGAAAACAATACCATTTCCAGTTCACTCCTAGGAACGAGAATCTAAACTCAGTTCTCTTTTCTGCTCACGCCATGTGTGTGTGAATAACTCCATTTTTAGTTCACACACTCATACTACAACACAATCTCTCGATTTCAATATAGTTGATAGAAAGTCGGTCTACTACTAGCCTACAAGAAAATGAATTGCTTGAATCAGATCAACTTTATTATGGATACACACATTGAGAGATAATACTTTTAACATGATTTCTTCCATATCAGTATTTCCTTGGAGGAATATCCTCCCATTTTCTAGTGAAATTGCATTCATTCATGTACATAGGTAAAGTCGTACTAGGATGTGACTTTGTGAGCATGTACAGGGGAGAGAAAAAGAATGAAAACAGCATGAACAACTTTCCTCCATTTTCACGTTTGTCCTCTCTGCAACATTCCTAAACGAGACACTGAAAGGATTCTAAATCCCATTAAGTGACTGGATGCTCTTCTTTCCCCTTACTTTTTCCTTTTACTATTACTTTTAGCTATTCCCTTGAGAGGCTATTAATTTCACTCAAGTTATATCACTACGTACGGATCAGGACCATATATATAGAGTTGCGCTTGCAAGTTAGCAGCAACATAATATGCAATGTTCTCGATAGAAATGAACGTAACATAACCTTTTTTACTTGTACACAAAGCAATATACTTTTTCGCTTACCCTTACAGTTTCATTTGTTACGCAACATCCACTCGTATGTGTATACCGATAATGACTTACTTAAGACTCATATATTTAGGAAGGGGTGCACGTACAGTTAAGCAATAAAAATAAAAATAACAGAACAAACATACGGGAATATACATGCACCCCAATACTCACTGTGAATGTACTATGAGTTTCTGATAAGCTGTTAAGTTTTTTTTACAACAGGTGAATGGAGGTAATCATAGAACACCTATGCATTGTCAAGCATTTGACAAGAAAAAACTTGTGAATAAGATGAATACTTTCTGCTTACCTTAGCAAAGTCGATTTTGAGTGTGCAACATCCTGAGTATATGTCCGCTCCGTGAAGACTTTCCTTTGCCCGTTTTGCTGCTTCGACACTATCGAACGTGTTTATCAGTTAAGGAAAAATATCATGGAAAAAATGGTTGCCTGATATTGCAATTCTTATTTATACATTTCCTAAACTATAGACATAAAGCTTTTTTAACATCGTACATGCGAATGCAAGCATTTCTTTAACAGCTAAAAGCAAAGGGCGAACACCAATGGTTTGCCACACACAATCCAGCCCTAAATGCACACAATCAGGCAAATAACTTTTCTCTTGAGGAAACGGATAAAATAATCTATTCCCCGTACTTCCCGAAAACAGAAAAAATCGTGGTGGCATAAGTTAATCTAGTCGGTTCTATCGTGCTATTGGAAATCCACGAAGCCGCGCAGTGCAGTGAAGCTTCCTTCGAATGTATATCTATCATGCCATACCATGCAATGTCGTTTTCTAAACACAATATGATTTCCGATTCTAATCTAGGGGATTTCGGGGCTTTCTTATTCTCATTTTCCTCCTCTTCGATCATCAAAATTAAATTTCGACACTGCCGTGCCGACCTCTACCCTTAAAACTCTCAAGGGTGATCTGATATCTGGTCTCAAGACGAATCATACAGTACCCAAAAACACAACCCGCCGCGATTTCTCATCTACTGTCTTTCACTCCACTTAAACTAACGACTGTTAGTAATGGTAAGTTTGGTAAGTCCTAACGAATATGATATAGATAAAATAGCTCTGCATGTCTCCCATGGATTTTGTTCCATCTGATAAAGTCATATTATACTTTATTTGAATGATCGCTTGAATTGGTAAGCATGTAAATGCAATGGAAGTTTCATAAAGCTCACATATATGGATGCAAATGCTACTGGTATAACATCTACGTGCATGAAAAATGATGACCCGATTTGAATAAAGGAAACACATAAAAGAGGGTAAAAGCAGACATCAAAGAAATTATCCGAACAACCCTTAGATATGTTGTGCATGGCTATATCCCCTTTGCATTGCGTTATTTCTAAAATATACATTGAAGGAATAAGAGGAACAGTGAGCTGAGTAAAATGAAAATTCCTCTCACATACTCTCTCTACATCTTCCTTAGAAAAACATACACATAAATCCCACTCGCTTTCCTTTCTTGTTAGTTTACAACTAGCATTACATATTTGTAAGGAACTCAACAAGCAAGCGTATATGCATGAAGTGAAGCTCTAGCTTTCCAAGAAGAAAAATGGAGAAACTTCGTTTTAGATTCCTCACAGGCCGCATTCATTTTTCCTTGAGCAACAAAGCTAATAATAAAACATACCGCTGGCTTTATTAATAAAACAAAACTTTACTGGCCTAGCTCATACACGGCTGTGCTCTCCTTGCTATTCTATGTTTCTAACTTATATTCAAGGAAAGAATAAAACATAACTTATGAACACAAAATAAGTATTCCTACAACTACAGTTGGAGTAAGCAAAGATAAAAGATTCTTCGCTGTACAAACATCACATCAAGTATTATTTTTTCCTGGGTTTTTTACCATAAAGAACCAAAAATATTGTTTACTCTCTCTCTCTAACTTCTTCCTCTTACAATTGGAGTTTTTCGTCTTCTTCGTACTTGGATTTGTTTGTTAGATACCATCATTCAGGCTAAAAGTTGTGCTGTTTGCCCGCATTCATGTAGTTCATGCATACAAGCTCCCTTCATCAAGGAATGCATTTATGTGATACAGTATATAATATGAGTTACAACTTACATTTTCAATGCCACAAATAAAAGGGATAACGGGAATAGAGGAAAACTTTTCCTGCTGAACGATCAAGGCCTGTCTAACATTCCATTATAACAAAATTACAAACATCTGTTTACTGACATACGTTTGTAGACACATGAGAAGCATCCTGATGTAAAAGAATCCTAATTTAAGTCCAATTTAAAACCAAAGGAAGAAAAAGGGGTAAAACGCAGAAAAACTTATCGCTACTTTTTCTCGATCCTTCTAAGAAAATCCAAAAAAGAAAGTAAAATAAGGCTTAACTGCCTTACGAGTACTTCAGTACTTTTTCTACACATGAAAGCGATCTCAATCCATTATTTTCGACTTACATATTCGGTAATTCAAAAAAAAGTTTTCAATTATTTCTTGTATCAAACTCTCGTCAAAGTACGTTTAACAAAATATCAGAACAGAGTACTTATTCAATTCTTTTGGTTAATTTAAAGTTTCCCTATCAATAAAAAGTACTTCCATTATTGCAGTTTGCTACTAATTCATCGCTTGCTAACGTTTTAAAGCGTAAATCAATGTATCGATTAATTACGTTTACCATTTACCGATACGAGCCAGGGAAGTTGTGGGAAGTAGATAAGATTATCTCACTCAAGCATACATGTTTCCAGCATTCAGTCAGGTATCTAACATTATGCACATAAATGGATCAGTCAGTGAGCAACTTTATTTCGAAGCCTAGACAAGCAGTGGAGCGGAATCTACACCTCTATTATTCCATTTTACATGTAACATGATTGAGAAGAATGAGACATGAGCATGTAATCTTACTATACAGCCAAGTCTAATCTAAATAAATGATGCTGAAAGAGAACATCAATCACTTCAACAGCCTTAGCTAAAACAGGAGCATATTTATTAACATCACTACCATAACATATCCCATGTTTCAAGTAGCCCATGAAATGAACTATATCACTATTACGGAATGGATGAACGAGACATGTCTCGCTCTCTAATAACGTATGTATCTAGCTTCACATTTAAAACTTCTTTATAACAGATTTGACCTCATCCTTCACCAAAATGATGACGCTATTCTTCTACTCCCTCCACAGAAACTATAACCTCAAAAGTAGAGAGCTTCATTATTCCTTCCTTTCCCTGAATGACTGATGAGACACCAAGAGGACACCCCAGTAGCTTATGTATACACATAAAGACAATGACACTGATGACGATGCGACTATAGGAGAAGATGCCTACAGCTTATACGAAAAGTGATAGTGTAATTCAGTTTACCATACAGAAGCATGATAAAACTTTTTCCTGTAGACTGACACATATAATCTACTCTAACTCTTTCCATTTTTTGGTGACTAGTTTAGTCTTGCCCCTCGCTCGCTCGTCCTTTTTCTGTACTTCACTTTCCTTTTTCCAAGCTTATATATTATACTAACTTTATTTTCTCTCTGCCAGAAATAAAGAGAAGAGTATATGAGAACTTGATAGGGCGCGCAAAGGAGGAAAGTGCTGTTGTTAAACTGACAAGCTTTTAACTTGACAAAAAACAAAAGAGTTCAGGAAAAACTTGTTTACGAATAATACGTGCTCCTATCAGATTTTCTGTCTCTCCGCTTCCTCTCCTTTCTCAATAAATAAAGTACCAAACTTTCTAGGCAAAAAACAATGAACTCCTGCACGCAATAAATTATGAGAGATGTGCATTTAGGACATCTATATTGTCATCCTGGACGTCATGTATTTATGAACACAATCATGCAATTTACGCTTTGTATCTGATTGTCACGTAATCTTCTGTCACTACATAAACCTTAAACTTTCCTCCCCTAAATAACGTTCGATGATAAAAACAAACGTTATATCAACCCAACGGGTGTGTGGGATACATGGCATTAATTAAAAACTGTAACAATACGTTTATAAATACTGCTATTTAACCCTCCAGATCTCCAACGAATGAATATGACTTATTATGCTATCATAACATACGATTAAAATATTAAGTCCGAGAAATCTAATCTAAACCATGATTGCAATATGAGAATAGAAGAAGGCAAGCAGAGAAGCGCAATAAAGCAAACAAGCCTAATTCAAAAGCGATAAATCACTATTGTCATATTATATCATCAACTCTCCACATCTGTGGAGCAGTGTGTATGAAATGGATATTCGACCATGGCTTGGACGCCATGCTTCTTGAACACCACGATCCGGAGCACTTGTCCATGTGGTGATGAGATTGTGTGTATCACATCCTGTGGAAAAAATAAGAAAACATCAAGTAAACGAGATAAAAAATTGAAAAATCGTTAATACGTTAACGTTACTAAATCGCATCACCATCACATCATTATGTCATTGCCAAGTTTCGCCATTCTCGTCTCCTCCTTACTGATGCTATTATGATAGTAAACTACTGTCGACATTTTTGTGAGTGGAGTATTATGTGGCTCTGCCACAAAAAACTGCTCTTTTCAGTTCATACACCGCAACGCAGCATCGCATAACATCAGACACATAAACAGACCATCAATCACATTAACGACAAGTCTACTTAAAAAAGCTATTCCCTCAAAAACGAGATGGGCACTACATGACGTAACTCAAAATATCATCATCATGTACAGAATACATACACATCCACGTGTACAATTATGCCATGACGTGTTGTATTTTGTATTCTCCTTCTCCACTTCCTTTCAGTAATTTCATACGTTCATAAAGTTGGATTGAGGTTACGATACCCCATATAAAAATTGAACCCTAGTGCTACTATAATAGAATATTATGGAATATGAGGCATATTTTAAAAGTTCTGCCAAGCTGAATAATGTCTGTCAAAATAAATATTTCATACTCATATTAACATAATACAGTACATATGCGGCATATAGGACCTTCTTTCTCCTATCCTGGCAAGCATTATGGGATGAATACCGTTCCCTGTTCTGGATAGTCACAAGTTTTAACAAATCAAATGCTACACTGAAAGATTTGCAAAAGTATAATTTATCAGNGCAAGCATTATGGGATGAATACCGTTCCCTGTTCTGGATAGTCACAAGTTTTAACAAATCAAATGCTACACTGAAAGATTTGCAAAAGTATAATTTATCAGCTTCTCCATCTTTTCCATTGAAACACCAAATATTTCAAAAAATTGGCTGTCAAAATTAATTGTGAATAATTTGAATTATGACTTCAGAGAAGGAGTAGAATATATGGAAGCCGAGTGGAAAGAAGTTCATGCTCGTTACTAAACTATTTTAATAGTAGTTCTGACCTGTCAGTTATTGTGTGTGTAAAAGAGTGTAAGGTATGCGTACTTCTAATTGAGAAACTATAATACATGAGCTTGCATACTACTAACTTATAGTTATATGGTTCACAATATTTCATACAATTGACAATACATAAATGTAGAACAAAGAGCTTGGAATTACTTACTGTAGTAATAGGGTACATTGGATTCAGTATGGTGAACAATAGTATATGGTTCACACGCTCCGACTCCTCCCTGAAAAACGAACAGAGAAAACACTTTATTATTAGATGCATATTAGTAGGAAATTGGTATTTCTTCCCTTTTGTCTCACTACAAGTCGGAGCCCTGCCACATCCACATCACTTTTCATTTCATGATTTTAATGTTGAGAAGCATCACACATATGAAAGCACTATGGAACAGTTATGAATGAGTTGAGTGCGTGAATGAGAATGAAATGGAGAAAATGGAACGTAGCTGTAGAAATCCCAATGGAAGCATATTAAATGTGATGAGCTCGAAAACTTGTGTGCATAATATATTCACCTACACACAAACCCACATGCCTGTATTTTTTCATTCACTGAATGACTTTCATGAGCAATGCTCTTGGCGTTACAATTCGCACTACTAGAAAATTTTCCAAGCGGCTCTCACAATTTCGTCGGTCAAAACGGAACTTGAGAGACCCAAATATTAATTATTCATAAGGAATGGGGGCTTATGGTGAGATCCAAGACAACTGCCACAACATTTTACGAACTCTCCCTTGGGGGGCTTGTGCATCCCATCCAAAACTCTACTAAAGAAAGGAAAAGCATCCCGTCATATAAAGGCAAGAGAGCTTTCGTACGATGGTAGCCATCTCAATAGATAATTAAGAGCTGGATTGACGTCACCACACAAAGAGTAAGAACTCACATGAGCATGTAAGAGTAACGCACATGAATATTATGTATTTAAGTTAGCTCAGTCAACTTAGCCCCTGAGCCAATATTAATCCACGCTTGAGTCAATTTTCAACATTCTGAATGAAAGTGGTGATGGTCTTCCTTTCTCCCGTGACATTTGCGGTTGTAAAAGAGCGGTCAAGAAGAAAAATTGTTTTTGAAGGTTGTGAAAAGCTTTGAATACGAAATTACTCTGGCGAACTTGGACATTTTTTACTCAACCTGACCATCATATCACAATGTGGGTATCCAGAGACCAACCAAAGAGAAGAAAAGATGGTAAAAATGAGAGCTTTGATAAAACAGAAAAGAGAAGTGTGCTTTGTTGCCTTATGTTCTCTTTGAAAACATAGCTTCTAGCATTTCCCTTGATGATACAATAGAGATTGAATGAAAAGTCACAAACGAAAAACGGCCGCTTGTAATAGGCAGACTATGAGTCAAGAGTCAAGGATCACTTTCTTCATCTTTAAGAGGAGGACAACAGTTGAGAGTTGAGTCGAGCAGTTTCTTGGAAACATCAAACCACACACTATAGTCACACATATATTTCTTTTTATATGCATAAGTCTTCTTATATATGTATTGGTCGGCTTTCCAAGCTCTGTCCACACAATGGTTCGAATATTTGTACTCTGGAAGGACTTTCCCTTATGTACCAACAGTAAGCACGTGTCCACTGGGAGCTTTACTACTGCCATTTTCCATACTCTCTTTTGCCATTGCAGATACAAATAAATTGCGTTTATTTATTGACTGCTCAAACAGTACCACAAACCCTTCTGTTAAAATGAGTACCCTCTGTGAAGTGTACATCATCTTTTTCCTGGTCTTTGCTTGCTGAGCTCCATAAGGTTCCTCAACTTCCAAGGTTCCTGTTACAATGTTAAATTCTGTTGGATATGTTCGAGAAAGGCAATGAACGTTAGACTGTTTGTTGTAGAAAGAGCTAATGAGGATTCCTTGCCACCAGTTTCCTAAACAAAGCTTTAGTCATTACGTGTGGCTCGACCAAGTGAATTTTTTAGCATTATATACTGCATTACTTTTTTCGGAAACAAAAGCACTTTATAAAAAACATCTGTTCTATATTATAACTCTATTCGTTAAACAATACAAACTTCTTTCAAGTAACCCTAACTTACTAATTTTGCTTTAGGCCTAGGCTTTAATGCCATCCCTCTTTTTTTAATTCGTATCTAACTCTAGACGACTTAAATATACTAAAAAACGTCAACTTCTATATTAGCTATTAGCTGTAGCACTGGAACAGCATATTAGGTGATGCAGGAAGGATTGAAGAAGAATCAAGAAGAATTGAATAAAATCAACTCCATTAAGACTGGGTTGTTTCACTAAAAATGCAAACTTTTAGCTTTAGCAATTTAGTTTTCAGTAGTTTCATTCACAAATATATCATGTAGTGCTGCCGTGCTGCATTACATATTTAGCTCTACAATGTGGAGAAAAGAAGAGACTTTCTTTTTAATTTTACGGGTTCCTATACTGTTGCTGGCTTAAAAACAGTACATCAAAACATAAGCGAATAGTTTAAATAGTTGGGGAGCGGCACGTAAAGAGTGGCAATGGAAACTATTTTATAATCGTAAACCTCGTAGCCGAATACCTCGACCTCCTGACATTTACATTACATTAGCATAATTAAATTTTATGGTTTAAGATGTAATTAAAATTGGTCCTATATCTATACTCATACTCATTGCTGGTATATTCATTCTTATTTTGCTCATAAACTTTCGCCCCATCCAGCTCCTGACACTGAAGTGAACCGTAGCAGGTTTAAATTTTGAAGCCGAGTGAAAGAATTACGAATTCCAGAGAAAAGTTTCATTTACCTTCGACAAGTGAGATAGCTAAAACTCTTTCACAATTCTTAGTCACATACTCAGACTAAAAGTGTATATATGCTGTGAAGTAATGAATACCTATAGGAAAAAGCAAACAAGCAAAAACGCTTTCTAATTTTAAGGAATTGCTATTTTCTCAGTTGACGTTATGCTACTTTCCTCTACCCCATTACAGCTATTATAAACATGGGAATTGGCTGACACGACCAGACCAGAGAAGAGACCCCAGACCGAAGGAAAAACATTTTCAAATGACTTGCAGTGTGTGTACCTCATTTCAACCGAGATTTAATGCTGCTTTTGGTTAGGAAAATGAGAGCCGAAAAACCATGTTACTGACGACCACACGAACCTTAAACCCTTTTTCACTGCGACAAATTGTACAACCATCCTACAAAAAAGTACTGACTGGAAGCCTGGTATGAATAGTAATGGCCACTTACGCCTTTACGTTTTTTGCATATGCCAGAAGGTTTCTAACAACAGATAGCTTTCTCTTTCATCTAGAATGTACATTTTCTACTCGTGCTACATGTTCAAACTAGAATTCAGAAGCTTACTTCTAGAATGAAGCATGAATCTGACCCACCACCACACACAGTCATGTGTATGACTGGAGAAACCTCTGTGCACTATGTTACAACCGAATCAAAAAAGAATGTACACGATTGTATGCATTCACAGTTGAATGCACAATGCTACTCTACTACATCTTTTCGAGATGCCGTAGCGTGCTTCTGATGTGCTAAACTAGGGAGTGAAATGTGAATTTCAACTGAGAAACGAAGCATTAGGAAAAATTCAAATAAAAAATTCTTCTCCCAACCCCTGCCGCTACTCACGAAGCCAGATTGCCAAGACCCTCTGCTAGTTTAGTTCACTTTCTTTCACTGTCTAATATTACGAAACGTACGTGTCATTCATTCAACCCAATTACGGGCGGGTTTGAAACACTAGTATCTGACTGCTAGTGCTAACTCTCCAAGGCAGGCTGATATGCTGCCGACTGCAGAATTGCAAGACGTGCAATAAGACCATTTGGAATGACAACAGAAAATCTACTGCTGCTCGCTGGGTAAATTTACCACGCTATGCTATAGAGCTTGCATTGTGCCAAGAGTAACTTTTTCCAAGAATGTTATACCTATCTCTCATATACTTCATTCCTTCCTTAAGCTCTCAACCAACTTTCACTCTCTTGCTGAGTGTCAATAACAGCTTAGTCAAGACGTATGAGACTAATTCACGGATTTTTTAAGTGTCTATCAGAAACACGGATTATATTCTGTAATATATAAGGAGATAATGTATATCTAACCCACTCACCACTAGTTTCAACGAGAAAGTTCGGTATCAAGAAAATTGCTAAGACTTTTAACTTTAAGTCCAGATGAGTTGGACTACTTGGACTTCATCCGGATACCATAAAAAATAAGAATACGGAGTTTCAAAAATATTTGTTTTCTTACTCAGATAGATGCATGCAAGGGGTTGATATTTTGTGTTGATTGCCAGCCCAAAGCGTACCCTATAAAATTTGTAGATATAATATAGGAACACAAGTATGTGTACCTTATTTGCGAGTTTATCCAGTAAGGAGTACTTTCGCACCACGGTGAACTTACTTCATGTATGTTTCACATGCTAAGTACTTTATAGCGCAATATTAGTCTCATAGTTTTCCCCTCATCTCATGCGTGTAGTAAGGTAAAAGTACATCTTGAGGCTGAAGAAATTGTGAACCGAAGCACAAACAGCAAAGAATCTATCGTGCATTTCCCTCGTTTTTCATACTGATAAGGTGTTCGAATACAGCAGCCGTGTCGGAGCCTACGAACGACATTCTATGAAGAACCAATATATGTGGTAAAGCAAAAAGTAACTAACCGATCATGCATATATATATATCTATTAGAGCTACATGCTTTCGAGCACTAGGCGTATGTGGTTCGCTTTACGTCTTCCAAACTATATAGTCTCTGCAGTCATCCAATGCTATTTTTTACTCCACCTCAATCCAGCTGCCATTGAAAGTATGAACATAACAACAAAATGCAAGAGAGCAGAGTCGAAACTTTCCTTTTCCCAAACGACTATCCCCCCTTCTTTCACCACTATATATTTCTAGACTGATGTAATCAGCTCGAGGAGAAAATTTAATTTGCGACCTCAGAGGTTTACAAATTGCCTGTCGAGAAACGTGCCACAATAAAATGAGTGCAGAAGAACGAAGTCAACCACCCAACAACCAATAGCAAAGGCTACGGACCGTGTACGTATTTATCGGACAGGAAAGGAAGAATATTAGACGAGTGAAAGAGTGCATTTGCTCACTCCATCGTTTTCAAACTCGAATGAATTTACCATACCGCAATAGTATGACGACTCTGCTTTCGTGATGTTCTTTACTATCCTTATGCATATCGTATCTCGGGATGAGAATGCTATAGGTACATGAAAGTTACTTGTGCCTGATTTACTTCTCTATGAAACGCTACCTTCTGTTACAGGATGTAAAAAAGAAGCAGCTCATCACTACAGGTTTTCATTTCCATTCAACATGCATTCCACATATACCCCTATTTTCACGTGAGTACACCAAGATAAAGTTTATCCTATTCTACTTCGTCAGTATAGTATGTACTTGAGAAATATTACTATACTACCCCCTTCCCCTATATGCATAGGCTCCAAGACGTAACGTTACGACGAGTGAACATAAAGCATGCCACATTATACAATCTCTCAAGATATACTCCATCAGCTACAAATGAAGTTTCGTACTCATTACTTTTCTCTCCTGGTGGTAGAGTTAACACCATGCACATACAAGATTCCTAAATAGATACGCTTAGCAATGGCCCTACTCTTTCTCTCGGTTCAAAGAGAGAGCGAGAGAGTGACGGTAGGAAACGGAGATATGGAAGAGAAGTAATTTTGTGACAGACAGACAAGTTAACCACTTTCACTCACTCATTCTTTTTATTATACTTTTTTTCTATCAGTACTCATCCACTACCATGCCTATTTTTCCCTTTCTCCGTCATGATGAAAAATTCTCTTTCAGATAGCTTCATGTTTGTTGCTGTAAGTCGATTTCCTTCTTTTATTACAGACATCACTGCGGTAATTTGAAAATTAATTAAGCCCCCAAGGCTTAAGCTACATCACCGACCCGTTTAATAACATTCCATTTCTATCACCACTATACCACCACCACAACTCAGCCCGGCTACGAAAGAGCTTGGTATTTATGCTTGCAGAGTGAAAATGATTATTAGATCCAATCTTCCAAAACCAAAAGTATAGTAAGTGTGTCTGTATGTGCGGTGCTGCGAAAGGATTACGTATAGTATATATTCTAAACTTAGAGTAAAAGTTTCAACCAAGAATCAAAACTAAAACCTCATGAAACTTTCTAGAAAGTTAAGTAATAACAAAATAATCAGATAAATGCAAAAGCTAGCATAACAGTATTAAGTAGTATTCCCAATAAACTAAACCATACTAACTAAGTTATTGTGAACACTTTCATTTCGGAGCAACTCATTTATATTTAACGCTTTTTCCATGCTACACATCCAGATGACAAAATTATGATTTATAGTTGTTTTCAAAATAACCAGAATGCCTAATTATGTAGTTGCCTAAAAATATGTACTTACCGCTTGCGTCGACCACCTCCATCTTCATTGTCCATACTATTCCAATTTTGTTGAGATTGCTGCTGAGCTGAATGGTTCTGAAAAGAATGAACATGCCAGAAATCAAATTATTTGATAAAAATCCGTTCTCGCTATGACTCTAGTGGTCTTTATCGACATTGTTGTACTACTTGTTGAAGTTCTCATTTGAATCGAATACATAACTTTACTATATACCGAAACTCCTAAGTTAAACCAACAATAATGAACACAAGCAAAACAATTACTTATTTGAATGTCAGCAAAAAAGCGTATTTAAGCACTCAAGTTTTAAGTATCAATTAGCATATTTTTTATATTTTGATTTTGTACACTAAACTAATGTCAAATGTTATAGAAAGCAAAGCAGTTGAAATTCAATTCAACCATAAAAACACAAGCTTGTAAAGGGTCTAAAACGATTTGCTGTAACAAAAAAGGACAATTATTTTTATTTTTTTATTAATTGTGATTTTTTAATGGTAAAAGTTCAGTTGGACTGTTTATAGTACACAAGCAACACCGAGTATATTGTTTCATTAGATGCGTAAATATTTTACAATTCAAGTACTTCCTTTTACGATTATTTCTAAGTCTTACCCCTTGAACTGCAAACTTATATTCGATATCATCATTGTAGTCATCATCACCACTGCACGACGTTTCAAGAGTTCGTTTGTATCGATTACGTGACCGTGAGTCAGGGTTCCTGCTATAGCTCCGGTAACTTGACTTTTTCTGGAATCCTACTGATTTTTCGGCCACCATATATGTCTCAGATTCCCTTTTTACAATGTGTTGTGCAAATACGGTCTGTTCGTAATCTTCGTACCAACTGTTCGTAGAGGCTAACTGGAACGAAAATTTTAGTTGTTTAGTAATACTCTGACACTTTTGGTTTTATATTTGAATTGCATATCGTATGTATCCATCTGTATTTGATATTGATAATGGAAATTGCATTTGCACAACTGTAAACTGATTCTATCGTAAACACATAATTAATAATCAATGTCACACATCTATTATTTCTGCCGCCTCGGATGTTTCAGATTAGAATGTGAGAACTGAATTCACATTTTCAACCAATTTTATTCTTCACGCGACAAAACAATAGCTCGTTCGTACATCTTCATTGCGGAATGCGCGTGTCTCTGTCATCTGTAGTTGCTGCCTTTTTCGTTATTGGCAGAAATTCATTCTAAGATGTACGTGTATCTACACGCTACAACTTCATTTTAAATAAGTTCTAAGATGGAGAATTTATTTGAATGCTAACTTATACAAAATTCGAGTACACTCCAAATTTTGCATTTGACAATCTCGTATTACTTATAACTATTACAGATTCCCATCCGATTTTAGTCATTATATGATATTTTAACAATATAAATTTTACTGGTACCACGCAGGTATATGAGTGCTTCTAACCCGTGCTGGTAACGTACATTAAGCAAGTACATGTATATAACGCACCATCTCCATGCACCTGTCTTCAGATTTATTTCTGCTTTTTACTTATGATTACTTTACAATGGAATCTACACTAATGTTTTATCTAATATTATTAAACCTTAAACCTTTACACGTACGTTGGTATTTTTCATTCTAAATATTTGTCTCTTCCCAATCGTTGCAATACATTTATGATTTCTGAAAAATTCTTCAAATCCAACAATTTGAAATGGGTGCTATAATAAACGCTATGGAGCTGATTCATCACTTGGTATTGGTATATCTCAAGGCTCCAACAAATACGTTATAAAATTTTACGAGATTCTCACCACTATGTAATTTCAAAACTATACGCTCTTGTGTGAAAGGCTTTTTGATTTATTTTTTTCGGCTCAAACAGACAGGTGACCACCTACATCATTATAGTTCACACAACCTTGTAAGTAAGAGATTTCAATGCTATTGTGTGTCACATATAAAATTCCTTGCTTACGATGCATGGCTACTTGGTTTTGTTATTTCGTTCTTATAATTGTTGCGTTTTATGTCAGAGGATATCATATATTATCTTCCTTCCATTTTTCACGGATGGTACAAGAGCCATTAAGAAGCACACGAATAATTTAGTTTCGCGTCGTTGATGTTGATTGTGGAAATCGAACATCATGCAGGTAGGCCAATTAACAAACGTATTATTCACGATGATTTTCGTCATTGGTTGGACGAACATGTATATGTTCTGAGTTTTCATACAAACAATGCTTACTATTAATAGACCTAGGGTTTCTAGGCTTGCAGGAAAATCACGTAAAGTATGCCCGAAAAAACTTTCGGGGTCTTTTGAAGGAACAAGAATAATAATTGTCCCGGGAATTCGTTCGACTACAGTCACTTGATTTCAATTCAAGTATCACTTACATAAAAATAATGAACAAATAAATCAGATGATTTGCCATCCTGAGTGCTTCAATCCTCATATTGTAGCTGTCAATGACTTTTGAAATAGTAAATTTTCCAGGCTAAACAGATCAGATGAAAAAATATAGAAAGTAAATGCTTTTCTTTGTTAAGCAATAAGCATGTCAATAATAAGTATTTACAATACAACTTTTTCTAGAATTGGTAGTAAATGAAAATAATTATTGATTCGGGCAACTCCATTTACAAAATAATACCATCAATAACGTTATGTAGCACACTCAACCAAAACTTCGAATCTCATATAGAAAGTCGCAAATGTCGTTGGACACCTTTATGTCTGGAAACATATGCACAAATATGAAATCTGGTTCTGTCCGTTGGCATACTAAAAATGTTTAAAAACCCATGAGAATCCAGGGTATAGTAAGTGAGGAACATTATCATGATACCAAGCCTCATAGCCATAAACAATAAATTCCGAAACGAGCATAAAGAGCAGTAATAACAAGCCATGTCCTTTACCTCCACCTACATGCATCCTTTCTTTGCAATACAGAAAAGGCATGTAATAACATGGCATGTTAGAACAACGGAGACGAAACTTGTATAATAGACATACGTTTCGAAACAGAATGAAACAAAATATGGCAAACTTGAAACATGGTGCTTAGTTTTCGCATGCAAAACATCTTTCCACTCAAAAATAAAATTTCAAGCTACATCGGTGCACACTATTGCCTTTTGCCTTCCACAAAAACAATTATTTCTGTCACCCTTATAAGGAAGTGAATGACGCGATGCCTCAATTTTATGCATGAACATGACTCAGTCACAGTCGAACCCTCATATCTTCGGAACCCAAAAATGGTAAGGTCAACAGATCTGAAAAATAAAACTAAAGAATTTCTATGCAAAAATGTTTTATTCAGTTTTTCATTAAATTGAGCTAGAAAATACATACATTTTATAATTCACGTGGCCTAAGGCTCTCTCTACTTCTCTCTAAGGAGTAAGGATGTCGATGTCAGTCAAAGAACACCACAGCGTGTGATAGAAAGTAAACTGGGAGAACATAAGAATATGGCGTATGAAATAAGGTTCAGAATTAAACTGAAACCATATTAAAACAATCATTTCACATTTACGTTTTCTGACTCTATTCTGTTCTGCATAACTTTAGTTGTAATCTAATACTTAACACAATGCACAACATTGTTGCATATCAATGCAAGGCAAGCATGAAATAAATTATTGAGACTACCAAATTTTGCCTCAAAATTGAGCAGTAGAGTGAAATAGCACTTCTATGACAAACATGACTATGCTTAGCCTTATGCCTTACACCTCTTATGTCATAATCTACTTCACTTCGTTTGGATGCTATTGCGCTAAATCATATCATCCTCATTTACTACTGATAATATATGACATGCAAACTTGACTTCTCGTCCTTGCTTGTTTTTGAAACATCGCTCACCATTTTCATCAACATCAAAATTTTCACATGCAATGCAATACATTTCGTTTACTTGCTATGTTTGCAAAACATAGACTCACACGAGAAGCATAATGCTAGAAAACGGACACAAAAAATCCTACTTGACAACTAAACCACTACCACTACACTCACTCACAGACAGCCAACATAACATCATCGTCATAAAGATAACATCTTTAGTGGCATCCATTAAAACTTTTTCTGCTACCAGTGCCACATTCATCCTTTCTTTGCTCACGCTTCTGTTTGCAGAAAAGTCTAAAAAGGGACGACAAAAGGGTATGCAAATGTGAAACCTAAAGATGATACAGAATCACCATATTATATTATCCAGTTAGTTGATTTTAAGATGACTTGTTATGTTACAGTTTTTAGGCATCATCAAGCTTAAAGCTTGATGTTTAACATAATTTTAAAATAGTTGTTTTTAGTTTGCTAACGTTGTTTAGCTTCAATCTCAAACTTTTCGTCGAGCTAACGGCGACAGCTTTGCATTCAATCAACTGTGTCAGAGTCACTCGTTGGATTGCACCGCCTTCAGCTACATGTTGTGTAACATGAAAATGAATGAAAACTCGGTCCGAAAGCCTCTAAATGAATTGGACTTTGGTCGTTCAACACCACATTAAATACAATACACGCCATACCATCCCGTCGCTACATATTGAGCATTATATGTGAATCACAACATTAGCATCACGATTTTAAACATTTTAGTCAAGGACCAAGGCAGTAAAAACTACATTTACACAGGCATCACATCTCTTGCATCCAAATTACAAGTTAAAATTACAAAATAAAAGCTAACGTTTGTGATTCGGTATGGTATGATTTCTTACATTTGTATGGAGGCGATGGTTATTTATGGCAAATGAAACAAAAATCTCTAATAAAACAACAAAACTTATAATCCACACGAACAATGATGATGTGACTGTGAGAAGGATTAAAAACTTGAGAAGTTTTTTAATAAATTAGCCCACGTATCCAAAACATTGTAATTCTCATAAGCAATTTTATTTAGTGTAGTGTGGATGAAAACAACTCTTTTACTGCACGAATTGCTTACCACCACCATTATTCAATCCGCACGTTTCTTGTATACTGTTTTAATGTATACTGCTTTCATTCTCTGTCAGTCATTAACATGATTACCTATCATATAGATCCGTCATATCATTGCCTTACATGTGTGTGTGTACAATGCACCACTTTGTTAATGCTCGCATGGTAAATTAGCCGTGGTAGTTTTATTTGCAGGTAGTCATTATGGTTGAGACCTTGGATCGATTAAGAACATTAGTATGCAATCGTCTGAAACTAAATAGCAATGTGTGCATCTTTTATATACGTTTGTTACTTTCACAAATTTCAAGCAAACTAAAGCAGGAATATATGGAAGAACAAGCAAGCGAAATACCCTACTTTACTGCTTGTTCACTAATGATGCCACATGCCACTATTATAATTCGATTTTTTACCCGCATACCGGCAAATTTCAGTCAGTCAATTTAATGTTTATGAATATTATGCTCCACACTTGTGCACTTGTTTGTAGTTGTAGTTGTAGTATGTGGACAGTGGACAGTTACTTAATAAAGGCCTCGTGTACAACCTAAATTCTATTTCAAATGGTGTACATAGATGAAATTATAGTACATTATAAATAATGTGTCATACTCAATACAGCATTGTTACAAGCTGTAATGTAAACCAAAAAATTATTATTATTGGCCAATTCTAATCAAACTTCAAAAATCATCCTATGTGGGTATGAATGAATCAACCAATGAAGTCGTTAAAGAAACTTTACTTTGTGCTGAAAAGTACTACAGAATTTTAGTGACCGGCAAACAGTGAACAAGAGAACGTCGTCAACTAGAGAGCGATAAGAAGACAACGCCCAAAAATCATGATCAGCTACACAATACAAACTTCCTCATGTCGTTGTCATTCAACTCCGTATGTTTCAGTGCTTCAATTGGTATGCCTTCATACAACGTGACATTGCCGTTGCTCGTAAAATGTACCAAGTTACAATATACTTTTCAACCTGTAACCCTTTTGCCAACAGAAATACAAACTTTTCAGCAGCAGTAATATGATATGAGCTGCTGCCCATCAGTCACTCTCAGCAGTACATTTAATATTAAAGAGGAGCGAAACAAAAAAAAATAAGTGCACTGCAGTGTCCTGATAAATCAAAGATGCACCGCAGTCACAGCATGACACATGTACAGATGTACAATAGTAGATGTAAAAATCATAGTCATAGCCAAGTCATAAACATTTTCAAGCCAGCAAACAAGAAGTGTAGGTAAGCTGATACTATGTACAGCGTTCAGATGTTTGCAAATGTAGCATAATGCTCCAAAATGGCAAGTATATAATACATTGCAGCAACTGTATGCAATACATATACCCAAAAATGACAATTCGCTTTGCAATTCAACAATGGAATAAAAACTGCTGAATAATAATAGTAGCCAACGTGTATTAATATAAAAAAGCTCTTGCCTTTGTGATATATAAGCAAACTTTTCGATTTCGAATTGAGTAATATGTATGTAGCTGAAGATAGACATAAAATGTTATCACCAAGTCATATCCAAAAATCCAACACTTATGCCAGTCGTATCCCTGATAAAATAAAAATTGAGCATGTACAAATTTAATGTGCATCAAGTAACTGTGTTCATCATTGTCATTATATCATTCATAGTGATGAGAGGATAAGTTTATACCTACGAATTTACAAAGCTACGAGACACTTTCCAAAATGCTCTGATTTTGATTGCTAGAGAAAATGAATTGCTAAGTGCATTTTTGCATGGTCACTGCTTATCCAAATTAGATGGAGTTTTATATTTTATTTTTAATGAGTAACTGCATCATGCATCCACATCACTTTTGACATGACTGAGGCACTAGCTACTAGCTACATGCATTCTGGCATTGCATTATTGCACATCCCTTTTATATGTAATATATACCTGCATTATCATTGTGTATAAGGAAACGAAGTAAAAATGAAGTCTGTCTTCGTCTTTCGAAACGTCAATGATCTGTAACTTTTTATTTGCAGAGAACCAGAACGCAAATGAGAGAACAGGACACAATCACCAATCTGTGTACAATTCCCTACATATTTATTCTCACAAATTCCCGTGTTTCTAATTTACCTAAAACGTTTACGTACATAAATGAATTAGATGCTCTCTATATGAAATTGAAATCCTTTAAAATTTGCGATAGCTAATGGATTAATCCAACTAAAAGCATTCAACCAAGCAAAGCCTTGCCTTCTATACTGAAACGAAAATGTCATATTATGTTATGATTAGTGCCGTATGTGGTGTACATAATACATACACAGTGCATTGCTGAATATCGCGTACTTAGGTTGCTGATAGCATTTGTTATGGTGTGTGTGTGCAAAAATAACAACACAGAAATAACTAAAAAAAATTCACAGCGTTTACTGATGAACTACGCATATGATATGTTGTATTATTTTTTTAACCTAAAGCTCGAATGAGGATAATATTCTATTGAGGCAAAGGCAACAGAAAGCGTTAAAATTATAGAACCTATTATTATCGCTGGCTGATACTCTATCATTATCAATACCCAAATTTTCCCAAAACTAAATGCTGATGGCAAAAAAAATTATAATTGCACACTGCAAGATTAGTTAGGTGATGTTGCAAATTTGACAAGATAAAAAGTGCTATCAATTTAAAATGAACAAACCATAACCACAAGCAGCAAAATAATACGTAGTCTGCAACAACTAAAATGCTCTGTGACACAACATTGCATTAATTTTGTCAAAAAATCTGATGTTATAAAACTTACACTTTACACTATGCACTATGCAGCATCGTTAGCTTACTAATTGACTACTTCTTACTTCACTATATATTATATATACTTTGTATAAAACGTAAGATTAAAGCTTACCCTCGTATCTTCATCCAGTTTCGATCGCTTCGCTCCATTTGCTTCCGCCATGTACGCCATGATGATTATAAATCGCTAAATTAGCGGAACACAGTTTCCAAAATTTTCCAACCGAATATGCTGTGTTTGCGGTATATGGTAATATTGCTGCAGTATAAATTGTTTGAGTTTATGGTGTGCTGGTGCGGTCAAGTTTTAATTCGGATTAAGGTGAAAATGGGGATAATAAAGCAGAGTTTGGAATACTGCTACGCTGCTCATGAGCCACCCCTCTTGTTATGTTTTTTTACGTTATTCCTACA
>JAANSM010000485.1:0-27807 GCA_036850725.1 Orchesella villosa | reverse complement strand
CAAACAAAGGCGTGAATGAGCTCATTGATTCATCATATAATTTAGTTTTGTTGAATGGGCTGATGCTTTTACCCTCCTCTCTCCATCAAACTATCATCATCATCACGATATATTACAGGAACAGAGATCGCGATACATATTTACATGCACGGTGTATATATACGTTCTACTTCACGTGAGCATGCATGAATGCTCCAAAATATTTCCATTGAGTTCATCAAATGACAAAATTTCATTACGTAGAGCTGATGCTGAGAGAAGGAGGAAACTTCTTGAAGTCAGGAGCACAGTTAGTCATGCAGCCAGCTAGTCATGCTATGCTGATGAAATAAAAATCTGAATCTGAGAAGAGCGGAAGAAAGGAAGACGGAGAAAAACGAAATAAAAAGAAACCATCATTTCTCTTTTATCCTTCCTTTTATCACGTTCCAAATGAAACGAAATGAATGTTTTTCTTCTCTTGTGAGGAAGTAGGTAATCAAAAAAAAGCTAGGCAAAGCAAAAAGTACTAACTCAATTGAATTTACTGTTTGCTCATCTCTCTTCCTAGAGCGAAATGACTGATTGGACGATTGGAGTAAGTAAATTTCATAAGAAGGCTAAGAAAATGAATAAGAAGGGTTTTAAAAACGAAGAAGCTTTTTTTGTGAACTTGCTTGTTTTGCCACAAACCATGATGCCCGGAAAGCTTCTTCAAACTTAGATGAATGGGATTTCTGTTTCTTGTATAAGAATCAGAGGACACGTAATAGATATAGAAGGACGGAAGCGTGCAGATGTCTTTTTCCTGGCTTTGCCACAAGCACAACTCTAGATTTAGGATCCATATGGGATTTTCCTTCATTTCAGCTCCTGGTTTATTCGTTTGCCTTCTCGTGGCGTTCTGTAAATCTGATGCTGTTGTAAAGATTTTAAGCCGACGTGTGCTCAACAAAATAGTGTGTAGCTTGGATTCTCTTTTGACGATATCGACTGAGTCAAAATCTCATTGCTCCGTGCTTTTAATCCTCTACAATACATATGGCTGCTCTGCTCAAGTTCAGTGGTCTAGAAGGGAACAAAAAGTCTCTGGACTTGAACTGTTTTTTCAGTGGGGAATGAAATGAGGGACAACTCGAAAATAAAACTCTTGAAATGGTTCTATTTTATTGGTATAATAAGGTTGAAAACGGTTGAAATGATTGGAAATAATAGGCAATGTAATGGGAGTTACTTTGGTGGTGGCTGGTGGCATACGCATGTGCTTAGTTTACTTTCATTCATTCAACACTCTCATAGGCAGGAAATGAGATGGACAGGACAGGATGAGGAAATGGAATGAGCAGAAGCGAGTAAAAAGTAGGTAGTATAATAGTTGGTAATGAATGAGACTCGTAGAGTTGTTCTCTCGTTTTGGTTTTCTTCTTTTTTCTTCACAAAAACTCTAATGAATACAACACATCCGCACCACTTTGTCTTCTAAATGAGCCATGTCACGATGAAACGAAACGAGGAGAACTGCCTATTTTGGCCATTTGTAAGAGCCTCAGTCTCAGTCGTCTACCTTTTCAATTACACAGAGAAAAATATTGCCTCATTCGTTCTAAATTTACTGGACTCTATACTCCACTTTTATGGGGAAGGTGGAGAAAGTACGATAAAACCAGGCCAGAATGACCATACTCATTTTCCAATTCCAACTTGGCACAAAAAATTTAACGGAGTGGGTTGAATTCACTTGAATACGTAAGTACAAGGAGGCAACCTTGCGTGATCAAATGCGTGTCTCTATATACTCTTTTTATATACGCATTGTGAATCAAATTCTAGTTTCCTGCTCATCACATATATAGGCTAGACCGTTTTGGCGACACACGCGAAACTTACACAGACGCACGATTACTCGACGTAATTCGAATATAAAGTCATTTATATAAGTCGATAAAAAGTGTAGCATTCATGGAAATCTCCATTACGCAGTTGAGTTTTCCCCTCTAAATTAATGGCGTGTATGCCCTCGGTTAAAATTCATGGTATTTTACATAATTTTCCTTTCAACAGCCCAAATATTTGAGTAAGAAAACTCTATTTTTCTATTCCACCTCCATACCTCAAATATAGAACTCATGTGTATGTACATATGTGTACCAGCTCGATGTTATAGTTATGATCTACATGTGAATAAAAGCTGTTTTTGTAGCTCTATGTCAAATTCCTGTGTGTACCCATATTTAACTTTGAGACCGGATGTACTCATATTTTTAGGATGCATTTCAGTTTTATATTTTTTTTGCAGTTTATTCATAAAAAGTATTAAAAATGATATGAGTACATGGTTTACGTTTTTCAAGTATGTTGATAAGTTTGATGATCTGTTTTTACAAGGTTGCATGTACACAAATGTTTTCCTTATTTACATAAAGCTAGTTTTTGCATCTATCTATCGGTGTCTAGTTTGTTTAGAGTAAAATATTATGGCAAAATGAGATATCCTTGTTAAAACTAGAAAACTAGAGATATTGTTAGAACTTGTTAGAACTAGAGATATCCTTGAACTAGCATATAAAAAATGGACTTTTATCTTGTGATCCTTGCATGGAGATGTTGAACATACCGTACAGTAAATAATTAAATTATGTTTCCGTTCGCACTTTACATCATTTACGTTAATCATGAAAATGAAATCGACTTTTGTAGTATATTTCATCAAGACGATGTGATGATATAATAACTTACAAGAAAAACGGTTGTCATATCCGGATCAAGCCTCTTGAGATTTTGCTATCAGGTTAAAGAGTTTTGTTGGGTATCTTTCTCCTCCTCTGCTGTTATCACTTGTTTGTTTTAGGAAAAAGATGTGTTCTGCTAAACTAAGCATAGTTGAAAAAGAAGGAAGCGGAAACTCACGGTTGGGTGGTCATTATAATTTATGGAAAAAGTGTTTAGCAACATGATCATGCGGTTATATTTAATAAGCACGTCTCGCTTCCGTTACACAACGAAAGAATTCCTAGTAAAAAAAGGAAGATGAAGTGGTAGGCGCATACGTGTTTTGTTGTAATGAATAGTTATCACATCCCAGTATCATCATCATTAGGGGAACACTTTTAAAAGAAATCTGTTCTATTCCATTCGTTTTTTACTTGAAGGTAGGTATAGTATGTAAAATTGAAAATATGTAATGAATGAATCCGTGCCCATATTTTTCTCATAAAAGTTGAACTCCCATGAGGATGCGTAGTAATTTTTTGGTACAAAAGAGAAAGATTCTTATCGCATCGGTAGCAGTAGTGTGTGCCTAGTCAGCAGTACAAAATGGGTAATTAATGAATTTCATTATCAGATGAAACCTCTCTCTCACTCCTTCTCATACAGAAAGACAATTGCAGAGAGGAGCAAGTCTATTAAATGGGAGTTGAAAGCATTTTCCTCCTTTTTCCGTTTCGAACATTATACTTTTCTAGGAATGTTCACTTTTTGCTGTCCTTCCTAGGAAAAACAGTGTAATTGTGTGACTGAAACAGAGAAAAATTTTCATGTTTTACTGCCAACTCGTAAAAATGCATGATGCAAAAGGCAATAATAATCCAAGCCTGAGAGATATACTTAGATAGAATGTACAGCTGGAAATTTATGGAATAAAGTTTTTTCTCACTTTCTTCCACTTGAATTAAAACTATTTAAGTATGTGTACGAATGTATTATGGTATACTTGAACACAGTAATGTAGGTATGTTTTACTTTCCCTAAGCGTGAAAACTGTTATGTTCGCAGTGTAATATCAAGAACATATATTTTTTAAATGGAACGGGATCCCCTGGAGGTGGTAAACTCAAAAGCCGGCCCTATGTTCCAAAGAAAAATGTTGCTACATTTGCTCCTCTTATAGCATTGGCATCGGTTCTCTCTTGCTGTTTCTTATTTGAGAAACGATTCGTGTTTGCATTTTTTGAGTTTATGGGAGTTTCTTTTTGTAATGTGTTGGAAAAATTGCAAGAGTCGAGTATACACTTATGCACCAAGGCATTTAAATACAGACCATTTGATGATTTCTGGAGGGAACAACAACCTCACTCCGAGAAGGGAAAATGACTCGGTTGTTATTACTGTGCACAAATCCATTACATTCCAGAAAAAAACTCTTGATAGCTTTTTTGCTAGTGCAAACATATACATTACCCACAACAGCACAAAGACGCTTGTATGCAAACGTTTGTAGACACAAATTCAATGACAGCTTCCATTTTGAATCTACAGTGGAAAACCAGCCAACCCATCTTCTCATATAATATCTGTTCCTCGGCCTTTCTCATGCATTTTTGTGATTTTTTGTTGTAGCATCGTATTGTGTATGGAGACAGTATCTCCGAGAGTGGCATTAAAAGTGAGGACAAGGTTTCCGGCCTACAGAAAAGTGCGTTTTTTGTGCCCTTATTTTCTCAATTGTAATTTGAGAAAGAAAGCGGTCTTTCGGGGGAAAGAATCCTTGAGAAAACACTTTCTCGTGAAGAAGCTCGCAACTGACAACAGTTTTTTGTTGTAAACAAAAGAGCAAACAATAAAATGCATAGTGAGGGGTAGTAACGAGAAGTTTGTCCTTCCGATATTTTTATTTGTTTTCCTTTCCGTGACTTTTCATTTTGAAATTATTACGTTTTGCGATCATGCGCTCCTCGTTAGTATTTATGCTGTAATGATGAAGACGATTCTTCACATGCTATTGTAACTTGTAACCCTTGCCTTCTCCATTTTTTCCTTCATTATGACTATGACAACATAATTCGAAGATAGGTTTATGGTTTTATGTCAATGTTCGACATCGAGCACGGTACGAAACCACCTGATGTTGATTTATGTTGATCATCATCCAGGCCACTAATACGAAATACGACTAGTGTATGTTTTCTACAAGAAATATAGTTTTTTTGTTCGTTCTCCTAAACAGGTTCATTTTTTCCTCACGCTTATATTTCCAAATCACTTTCCCCTTCGCCACATATCTCATATATCTCTTGCACATAATGTAGGACAACAAATTTTCCGATCTTTCAACAAGACACCGGAAACGATGTTGACATACTATTATCCTTCATCCGTCCAAAATAGTATATGTGGTATTGTGGTGTACAGAAGCTCAATTTCTTTGAAAAAAATGGCAAGAATCGTGTGGTCTCTTCATACTCAAGGAGAAAGTATAAGGTAGGAAAAGTCGGTTCTTCTTTTTCTCCAAAATTCCCATCGCTTTATGTCATCAGTGGTTTTGTGAAATGCCACTTATTTTGCTATACAAGAGCTGATGTCCCGTCGTGTTTTGTGGTGCAAGAAATACATTGGGATTCACAACACAAACCCACACACCTGCCTATGCCTATGCTTTTTTTTTACTTTTATGTACAAAAGGCAACAAAGAAAAGGGACACTCGGGCTCTTTTATTATTTTTATGGAAGCTCTACATCTACGTTCGCTTACCCCGTCATCATCAACCTTCTTGTTGTAGTACTATTTTTTTACGATGTCATACATCACAGAGTAAAAAAATTGATGTCCCGTCGTGTTTTGTGGTGCAAGAAATACATTGGGATTCACAACACAAACCCACACACCTGCCTATGCCTATGCTTTTTTTACTTTTATGTACAAAAGGCAACAAAGAAAGGGGACACTCGGGCTCTTTTATTATTTTTATGGAAGCTCCACATCTACGTTCGCTTACCCCGTCATCATCAACCTTCTTGTTGTAGTACTATTTTTTTACGATGTCATACATCACAGAGTAAAAAAAGAGATACTTTCTTTCACTTTTTTCCTTTTGTTATATGCTTATCTTCATCATCGATTCTCGTAACAGTTATTTTTCTCTCGGAGAAATGTAGGAGCTACTAGCAGTAAAAGGAACGAAGAGCAATGAACGTGCAAAAAAAAGTTTTTTTCTTGATGATTGTGTCAGAGTGAGTAGTTCTCACGTAAGAGTCAGCAGTGGTGGTGGACCTGAAATAAGGTGGTAGAGATATGGCTGTATGGTCGCTCTGTGGTGATGATGATGATGACGGAAGTCTTTATTGTAACAACTGAGCATCTTCTTCCTCTTCTATACATTTTACTGATGGCATTTCTCTAATGTATGTACGATTTATTACGTGTAGTGGAGAGAGAAAAAAGGGGAAGCACAAGCCAAAGTGTTCCTTTCACGTCTTCCATATTACTAGGTTCGGGCGTACGTGGCAGCAATTTTTTACGCTTCTTTGGATTTTGCTTCTCCTTGGCCAAATAAGCAGTATAGTTGATAGTAATAGTAGTTGCCACCTCAAGTATTTTAGGTGGTGGTATGGTGCATCTTTCTTTGGTGGATATTACTTGGCAAAAATAGTAGAAGAAGCACAAGTGCCATAATATATTTTGTGTTCATGAAGCCTCATTATCATGATGATGGTAGTGGTTTTGAGCTCATCAAGGCGTATAATAATAATAATCATAATGGGAAAGCGGTTTGGTTGTGTGCTATTTGCTAAGTTTTGCTGCTACTTCTCTGCACAAACACACCCAAAGATATTTTCCTGTGTAGAATACGTCTTCCATGTTAAATAACAACACAACAGCTCCAAATGAATAGAGCCCCGCATACTACAATTACTCGTACTCTTTTACTAGCGACATAGTTGGCAGTGTCTCCAGCTCTCGTATTTTCACTCTCACATTCCCGTTCCTAGAGGATCAAGGAGCAATTCCTAAATTTCAAATGCCAACATCTGGCAGAAGCACATATGCAGTTGAAAGCTCAGTGCACTCGAATCGGCACTACCCAAAGAAAAATCTATTAAACTTCATCAAATATATGAGCACTTGATGTGATCTAGAAAATGACAGAGAAAATTTGAGTTGTGATTCTCTAGCTATTTTCCGGAAGTTATTCTGTCATCTGCATGTGAAATATGTGGTACATACATTGGTAAATAAAGAGAAGGTTGACTATATAAGAGATGGCACATTGCCGGGAAAGTAAAGAGAAAAATTGGCCAATAAGGGGTAGTGATTTTTTTCTAGCTTGCGAAACAAATTGCAGGATCAGAATTAAGTAGAGTAAAAGTTAAAGCCGTTGAATTGGCGATTGGGAATTAATTTGGTAATGTAAAACAACCAAACATTTGACATTCTTCTCCGCTAAGCACAGTCAAGTACATGTTATGTGAAATGGTTAAATAATGGGGAATTGTGACATTTTCACAAAAGTTAGTAAAGTCGGATTTAGGTACACCAAAATTTATTTCAAGTGTTATTGGCACTTTGGCAATGGCAATGTGTGTAGTAGTCTAGTTTTGTGGTGTTGTGTAGTATGTTTTAGAAAGAAAAAAACTAGTCATGCATTTTCTGCATGCATGAAAACGACACGACAGCTTATCACGTTACACTTCATTATCTACTTTTCCATTTTCCCGGAATTATTGCTAAACAAACATAAATTATATACGTTATTTAGAAGAAGAAAAAACTATAGTCATGCATTTTCTGCATGCATGAAAACGACACGACAGCTTATCACGTTACACTTCATTATCTACTTTTCCATTTTCCCGGAATTATTGCTAAACAAACATAAATTATATACGTTACGTTTTTTTCCTCTCGAAAAACTTATCTGTTTTGTAGCAAAGAAAGTTGTTACATTGCAATGCATGACATTAAATGCAGTTGAAATTTGTTGTCAAACGCTAGTCAGACATCTGCGTGGCTTTTAGGAACATGTGAAGACGCTGAAATTGACAAAAGTTTTTTTTTCTGTGTCGTTTGCATTCTTTCGCGATCGATGAGAACAAGTGGGGCTTTTCGTGCTTCGTGTTGTTTGTACAAAATATCGATGGAACACTCCAATCTCCATTTTATGAAAATGAATGTTGACTTGACATGTGGTATCGAGTCTAGGCTTAGCACAAAATTGCCTATATTCTGTAAAGTACATTTCATTTTATGTTACTTGAGCTTATAGTCTGTCTGTAGTATCGAGTTGGGACTTTGGGACGGGTTTTGTACGTATGCCAAATGTAAGAACACATGATGTTGTGAAATCTCTCAATTTACCTTTTTCTGTCGCCACATCATCATCATCAACATGATTGTCAGGCAGGAGGAACATAACACTTAATAAAGGGCTTCCTGTCAAAATGTGATGACTACTTTGTCTTTTACACTTTTACTATCCTTTTGTCTTTTAGTATATGAGCCGATAAATCATTACCATAACTGTTAATGGCATTGGTCGACTTTCTTCGATGAGAGTCTAGCACATGAAATTTATTACTGTCTCATCCAACCACCTAACCCTGCTGTGGATAGGGGTAATGGGGTTTAGGAATTCTCTGATATTTCCAATTTCTCAAATGATTCAATTCCGCTTAATGGGTGATGGACATGACATTTTACCTTGATGACGGTCAATTGCCCCGCTTTCATGTCAATCTCACTAAAAAATTTAGTATACTTCCCACAGCCCATTTAGTCGATTAATACTAACGGGCATTGTGCAAAATGAAAGAGGAGTAGAAAAATGTGTTACATTTTCCTGAGAGTACAAACTACAAACAATTGGTTTTAACGTTACGGTAATGGTTATAGTCAAATAACCATACTAATATACATGCGTTGAGCTGCTTGTGGGAAGCAATTTGGAATTTTAATGTGATTTGATGAACTTCCCCGGTGTAGAATGAGAACCAGCAGATGCTATCTTTTGAGCACTGGAAAACATGACGAAGGGATATATACAAGAGTTGGGCTTAGTCTTCATTACCATCATGTTTGCACGAGTAAATTGAAAGGTGATTGAGAAAGAGGGTTTTTAGTGAAGCATATGTGTTATCTATCTACATGTCGGTGAAGCCTTTAAATAGAAGGAAAGAAATAGAGACAATCATGTCAGCTCTCTATTATCATCAATACCGATACGATACCTCTTGGATTCATGAATATAGCATGATAAAACCAAAATACTTTGGAAGAACTTGAATCTCAGTGTTAAGTCAACAGACAACTGAATAAAAACAGTCAGGTGGTGAATGAGTAGGCTTCTCCATTGTTGTTCATTGTTGGGCCGATGTATTTTTTCTTTATTAACATTCACCAGAGATTTTTTCACAAGAGGCGATATGAGTTTAGTCTGACCATGTTTTGAGCAGGTATAAATTAATGATGATAGGGAAGCTGATTCACAATGACTGTGTGTGGGCCACCCGAAAAGAAATGAGTCCATACAATAAATGATGACGCTAATGATGATGATAGGCATTGTGTTGTGTGTAGCAGGAGGAGAGGAGTACGTGATTAAAGGGAGGGGTGGTCTTAGGTTCAACCTTCTCCGTATGAATTGAGTATATGACGTTGCCTACATACCTGCTTCTTTTTATTGCTTCTCCAACAAGGGTTTTATTTACTTACTGACTGAAATATTAAGTAGGAACAAGGAACTAAGCCATACCACCACTGAAACACAGATTCCCATGTGGATGTGCGATAGAAAGCACAAAACCGTCGTATTCCCAATGGCGTTGTAAAAAGAGTGACCTGCTCCAATACAAAAAAAATGCTATTGATTGAAGTAATTCTTCTAGACTCACCTTCTTTTGAGGCAGTGGAAAGTGAGATTCCATTTCATGAGAATTTTTGCTTGCTGAAGTATTCGACTCAAACAAAGCTCTTGGCTTCTTTGGCTCTTCCCCTTCTCGAAAAGGCTCTATTTTAGTTTTAGGTGAAAACCCAATTATGCAATTTAAGGATCTTGCCGTTGACTCTCTCACACTCTTTCAGACGAGGAAACGGTAGGATTTTCTGCCAGAATTCGTTTGCATTTTTATAGCTGGCTTTTGGCTCTAGAGTAGAAAAAAGTAGGTTAAAGGAGCGAGAAAGAAGTGGTATGAAAATGGTGTGGAAGAACTCTCAGCCGGAAAGGAAGAAGTAAATTTGACCAAATTTCTTTTACGAGTTTAGTTTGCTCGTTTGCTCGTAGAGCTCGAAGGTTTTTTTTGGTGGCGATTTTCTGAAATGTTTACTGTTCGACTTGTCTCTCGTCATCATCATACTTTCACGCTGCTGGTTGCACCGGGTCGCTATACCTATAACCTCTTAAAGCAAGGGAAAAATCGCTTAAATTGTGAAGTCTAACCATTCGTGTGGCGTTCCTCGTCAGAGCCATATCCTGGATGAAATGTTCTTGAATTATTTTTAAAGATATGAAAAAATGATCATATTTTTGCGTTGTATTTTGTAAACTTAGTTTATACCTTCATGTATACACAATAAATGGTCAGTTTCGGAACTCGAGATCGAGCTGAGACTCCATAAAAAGAAATTAGATTCATTGCATTTAGCCATGAACTGACAAGGTGCGACCATATCTCTTCTTTTTAATGACGATGACTATGATGATGATGAGAATTGTGAATGTGAGACAGAATGACCAAGTGGTGATTATGCTTAAAAAGGGATAATCTCTGGGTTTGACTATTCAGGATAAAAAGGAGGAGGAGTGCCTTCTTAGCATATATACATAATATCCAAGTCTTTTGCTCATTTCATTCTCTGTACTATCCAATATACCTACCTGTGTGTTTTGTTATGCTGTACGAGACGTAGATGGACTAGATGGAGTCAAGGCAAGTGGGGGAGAGGCTTAGTCTTGTAATCCTTTTTTCGGTGCTCATGATAATATTATGCATGCAACTATAAAAACATCATGACATGAAGTTTGAAACAGACAATTTTTCTCTCGCATGTGTATATATTATGTGATTGTGTGGGATGAGTCTAAACACTGGAGTCGTTTATTGTTGTGTGAACAGAATAATAGTCACGGAAGAATTTGAATATGATAATGCGTCATTGTTGAAATTAGACATTTGAAATATTATCAAACGAAAAATTATCATCAAAGTAACTTCTGCTGACAAAAAGGGCAAATTGGGAAAAACTCGTAATAAATCCCTTTGTTTTTCTTGTCCTTCCACTTCATATATTCTTATCCTATGGCATTATTAAGAAGTATATTATTATGATGATTGTGAATTGTGACTATGCATACATTATAAGAATTATTCATGCTCGTCAATGTCATTTCATTACATTTAAAAACGGCTTTGTGAAAAGTGTGAAATTGGGTACCATGTGGTGGCCAGAATGAGTAAGGTTATAGTAAACATAAGCGAAGGCTACGTTTTTTTGCAGATGAACAAGATTCATATGAACAAGATTTTCTTCTGCTAAATGATTAAGTAATCTTCTAACTCTAACACAATTACGCGAAAAAATTGCTAGAAATTTTAATGTGTGTAATATATGCTTTCGGCGAATTCCTTTAGAAGTAGTAGTTATACTGACACATTCTATGTCTCATTTCTTTTCATGTAATCGTAGATAATCTATTCGGTCGAAATTTCAGCTTCAACATAATTGATAGTTGCCTGGTCTATCTGATTTTCTTCAGCTGAAAGGAAGTTAATGAAAGAAATGTAAATAATGTTGGAAATAGCTAATGTGTACAGCGATGTAGTTTATGTTTTGTGTAATAAGACATGTTTACCTATAAAGCAAATAGTGGAGGACGAGGTTTCAGGCGCAGGCGTATTCAGAATGTTGAGTTGAGTATAATGAATCAGTCGTCCGACATGTTTATGAGTCATGTAATAGTCATCATAGGATAGGATATTTGCCATAATACTGTAAGAGTCAATTTGAGACAACGACGGGCTATGTTGATTTTATGTACTCAATTTTGGTTGTTAGTTGAATGCGCATTCGCATTCTATGGAAATTTCTCATATATAGGGAATAAGGAGGCATAGCGTATATGTAGATAGATGTCAAGTGTTTCATGATTTAGTGCTCTAAATCATAATAAATACTGGGGAAAAAGATGCTTAAGGGAGTATTTTATTATTCCTGTTGATGGGATAATAGCTGGTTCTGCAATGCTCTGTATATGAACTGCTTGAATAGAAATGAACTGAGCATTGAAGAGGAACGGATTAGAGAGGGGATTAGTAAGAAGTCATTAAGAGATAATAACATGTCATGACTCAGTAAATGCAAAAATCTTTTTACAAGAATTTGTTTGAAATTGTTTGGCTGACAACTGACGTATTGTTTACTTTGTCTCTTTAGTTGTCGTCAAAAATCGATGCAGACCTCTTTCTCGAAGATGAAGGTTCCGGGCATGGCGGCGGCATTGACGATGATTTAGAGATCTCTGGTTCTGGGAACGGAGAGGATGATGAAGACTTCAAGACGAAAAAGCCTGTGGCGAAACCAACACCAAAACCAGAGGATCCCTATGGTGGAGGAGGAGGTGGTGAGCCTGGTATCAAAGAGGTTACTGATGATCCCCCACATACTGGCAATGAACCAGGTATCTTTAACCAAAAGAATGAGCCTCCAGCGTCCTTCTTCGCACAACCAGGAATCCTTGCAGGTAAGAAAGAAAGCAAATTTAACTTAGAAAGTAAAGTAGTAATGTTCAATGTACATTATTCTACACTCCACGTGTGCCCCATTAAGACCTATGTACCATGTATACCATGAGCTGCTTTCTGAGTGCTACTTTTTTCCTCTCTTGCTCATCCTAGTCGTCCATCAACATCCAACAATATCAAATTCTTCTGTTTATTTGTCTTCTATTCTCTTTCCTTGTCTTCAAGCTATGTACAATCTCTTGTTTGAAATCCGAGCATCCGTCAAATCCCCAAATAAACCTACACCGCTTTAACTTTTTCATTCTACTCCACTAGACTAACCAGGGATTCTGGCTCTGCGTGTACTAGTAGGTCGAAACTCATTTCGGTTTTTGTATACTTTCACCGTAATAGGTTTGTTTTGTCTGTCTGTCCCTCTCTACTATTCTTGTTTGAGTAAGATTGTAAGAAATCGCAATTGATATGAAAAAGTATAGATGCAATTTGCAATACAGTGCATTGCTTTTCCCACAAAATATGTAAAGATGAGATATACGTATTGGTAGACTGAGTAAATCTTGAGTAGCGCTAGAGAAAATTAGTAAAGTAGTAAACATAGTTCACTCAAGAGCTGCTCCATTACATGTTTTTATCTAATTTCCGTTGGCAAGAGTTTCAGTTTGGTTCTTGTTCTCTTTCTGCCGAGCATGCCATGTCACTCTACGTTTACTATACGTAACATGACTCAACCTTTACCACTTACTCTTATACTTTTCACCTCATCTGTGTCCCTCCATACTAGATCTACATGTGCGACGATTTATTGCTATTATAGTCTTTTCCACAGTCCTTTTTCCCTGTGGCTAAGCTTCCATTCACTCTAAACCTCCTAGTTCCCCGCACACAGTAGTATGTGCATCTGTAATCTTTATAAAAAATGATGCTCGATTGCTCATCAAATGATTTATGTACTCGGATTTCCACCTTTCATTCCATCTCTTCACTTTTCCCTTCTTAAAACCCTAAATAATTTATCACCATTCCCTTTTTCTCCTGTTCCTACCTAGAATCTTGGAGAAAACATTGTTAATGGGAAAATGTATGATAAAAATGTAAATGACAATTCTGATTTTTTTTCTTTCTCTGCAGCTATCATATGTGGAGCAATTGTTGGTCTCCTATGTGCCATTCTCCTGGTAATGTTTATAGTGTATAGGATGAGGAAAAAGGATGAAGGCTCGTATGTCCTCGATGACTCCAAACGCACGCCCAGCACCTACGGGAAATCGAAAGAGTTTTTTGCGTAACAGTCCACAATTTTCCTAAAAACTAATTTACAATAGCAAAGAAAATTTAATTACTATAATCAATATACATTATATTATATTATCTAAATTAATTGTATTATACTTAATATTCGATTTACAAATTAAAATATCGGTTAAGTTTACTTACATACTCTGTTTCATTCTTGTATTGTATATTTTGGTTCATTAATATATTATCTACATACAAATTAAAAATCCTTTAATTACGTTTGGTGTCAAATGTTAATCTTTAAGTTTTGCAAATACCTACAAAGAAAATGTAAAACAAGGAACCATTGCGATTGTATATGGAAATGTACATTATGTTATAATTTTTACAAGAAAATGAAAGAAATGGGGAAAATTAAGTATACCTATATGCTCTACACTATGTATACATTATATAATAGCATAAAATAATCTATGCATCTTCAATTGAATCCTCCTCCTCTTCACCACACTAAAAAAATTGTCCGCATTGCTAAAGAAAATATTATGATTGATAACGTTCGCTTTCTATCGAAAGAATCAAAAACCAAAAAAGTGTTTATTGGTTATGAATCATGATGGGTTTGCATAAAATAAGTTGATGTTTCAAAGGAAAAAAATAAGTACGTACATATGTACAACAACATATGATGATGATGATAAATACTTCATACTTATATTGTATGGGTAACAGTTTAATTAGTCTCTACTTAAAATGTAAATTGTGCATAAATATTTCACTTGAGACACTACCATTTTTTCGCCACACTCGGTTTAAGTCAAGATGGGAACGAGAAGAATATTTACTTGAATACATGCTTCCCGTCATCAACATAATAAATGATAGTTTTTGATTTTTCAAATAGAGTCTTAGAATCCTCATCTCTAATTTTAAAATGAAACAATATATATTGAGCTATCAAATGTATGTGTATGTATACATATGGAACATATTTACTTAAAGTGTAGGAAATTGTAGCGTTTGCCAGGATAAAAAACTTAATTAGGAAGATAGGTTTTTTTCTATTAGATATTTGTGTACAAGGTACGATAAAAAATGTCATCGATTTACAAGTTTAAGGATGAAATGAAGTTCTAGAGGACAAAAATGTGCTGTTATTTTTTGCGTAAATTATAAACACAAATGCTTGTTTTTGGCTTAAAGAATTTACCTTGCATTTACTGAAACTAGCAAAAAAACGGGTTCCAGAATGATTCTAGTTCTAGGAACTTTTTTGTTTCAATGTCGTTATGTAGCTTTTTTGTGTTTGTGTTTTTGGTATATATATTTTTCGCTAAAATACGTCTCTTATTGTCATACTAATTTTAATGGAAATGCATAATATATGTATGTATATGTTTGTAGGATGTGTAAAACAACCATGATTTTATTGTGATTTCTCGAAGAAAATTTTGTTCGTTCGTTCATTAAGTGTAGAAAGAAAGTAATGCGAAAAGTAACGAAAACACAGTTTTGTTGTTAACTAATTATTATTATGGTAATGTTTAGCTTTACTCAAATAGTATTTGCAGGTTTTTGGGGGAGATAAATATACGTATAAAAATATGTAGATGAGAGGTGATCGCAGGATGAGTTCCAGTCGTCTGTATTGATATATACCTTTATCACTATGATATATTTATGAAAAACTTCCTCTGTTTAGAATTGGAGAAAAATTATCAATCAGAAAACTATAAAAACATTTTCTAGAAAACTCGGTGTAAATAGCAGTGGACTTTCTCCTTCAAATCATAACTAAATTGGTAAATTGGATAAAAAATAGCCGACAAGAATGGAATAAAATTTAAGAACAATTTTTGCTATTTGACTGTTACATTTAACCGAAAACAAAAATGTACGTGAGGATGTAAAAAAATTTATACATGCAAAGAAGTAATCTAAAATGTAAATTAATTTACTTTTGACGAGGTTTAATTTGACAAAATGGTGTGTGTAATATGGAGATGGTGGAGAGAACAAAGTATAAAAGAAAGAGAGAGGACAAAAAACAATAATATTTCGAAGAGTACCTAATTAACCCTCAATTTTTTGTTTTGTTTTGTTTTTGGTCAGTCTTCTTCTTCGTAAAATAAAGAGCGAATAAAAAGGGAAAAAAGTTGTTTAAAAAACAGGAAGTGTTGTAACAGTTTATTTAAAACTTCATTTTAGCTCAGACTTTACTAGGAAGACATTTTTAATAGATTGTGCATTCATTTGTATAAAAAATATATCCGCTCCATTGCAAGCATACATATTTCATTACCACAAAGATTTTCACTTAAGGAACACGATACATTTAACATGAAAAGGAACTTTGGAAGCATTTTCTATTTCCTTTCATGATTCTTTAAGAGCTCTCAAAATGTTATCAGCTTTCTCCAGCGTTTCCTTCCTTTTAAAAAAATTGAATCGGATGTAGTCACCTCCAAGATGTTTATGTGGTAGTGAGTAGAAAGCTGATGGCGGAATTCCCAAAAGTTGTTTGTTCTTTGCAAGCCATATTGCAAACTTCATGTCTTCATATGGCCAAGCCTTCAATTTTTCACCTTGGCTCTCCAACTCTTTTCCGATTTTTTTCTCTGGAGAAAAAAGATAACGAATTCATAATAAAGAAACCCATGAGAACTAAATTAGTATTGGGAAATGAAGATCGTTTATGTTCTCACTCAAGGAGGTCCATTTGGCAAGTATAAAATATCCTCCTTGTGGCAAAATAGGTGTCATTCCAGCATCAGAAATGGCCTTCGAAAGTTGTTCTCGTTTCAGCGTGAGTTCCTTCCTCATTTGGTGAAAGTAGGAAGTTGGTTTTCCCAACAGCTCTAACTCATTTTCCAAGGCTGCCCCAACCGCCTCTTGCTCTGGGGTTTGACACATGTACGTGCAATTTTGATGTGCAATTTGAAGGTTACGCATTAAAGAAGCAGGACCATATGCCCAACCTAGTTTCCAGCCCGTTAAACTGTTAGATAAAATATGAAAGAAGGACAAAAACAAGTAAAGAATCGTGTATCAATCAAGACCAACGTGTAAAGGCGCCGTAAAAGTGACAAGATTCCATCATTATTTTATCAGCATGAATTCTAAAAGAACTTTTCCTGTACAAGCATATATCTCGCTTGCCAGCCGCCAGGAAACTGTCAGATGCAGCTATAGGTCGACATATAGGAGTATAAATCAATAACTTCCACCCGTGTGCATGTACATACACACATTTGGCCAAATGGAGAGGAAAATGGAGAAATACCACGAGTGAAGAAAAGTTGTAAAGTCACCTGAAAGTTTTCCCAGCAGACCCAATTGTCACAGTTCGTTCCCACATTCCAGGCAATGAGGCAATACGAATGTGCTCCTCCTCGCCGTACACAATCCACTCATATACTTCATCCGATATTACGAGTACATCATGTTTCATGCACAGTCGAGCAATATCCTACAGAAATAAATTAAGAAAAGTTTACTAAATTTATGAACGTATATGTATTGCCCACTATCAACTCTTTCGTTGCAAATTGTAATATTTAACTATATTTAGAACTTGTAACAAAGAATGTCAAGAAAAATGAAAACTAACGGTGAGTTCCTCTCGGGAAAACACTTTTCCAAGCGGGTTGTTTGGAGTGTTGAGAATGATTGCTTTGGTTTTGGCATTAAATAACGAAGATAGTTCTTTCATGTCCAGTTTCCATTGAGCTGATGATGTGCTATCCCCTGAGTTCTCATCTGGTTTTAATGGTATGTATACTGGAGTTCCACCAGCTAGTAAAACCATTGGCTCATAGCAGTCAAAATAAGGCTCGACGATTATCACCTTTGAATGTGAAAATAGTCCCATATAAAATAGAGCCCATTTTTCGTGACAAGAAGTCATCATAAAATATATTATAGTCTTACCTCGTCCCCCTTGCCAATATTGGACATGATTGCATAAAAAAGGGCTCCATAGGCACCTCCAGTCACCAAAACTTCCGATGCCCAGTCTATCTGTACCCCAACTAGACGAGTGTACAGGGTTGCCAAAGCTTTAGCTAATCGTGGATGTCCCTAGAACCAACAAAAGAGGTGAAATGACAATTTAGTCACGAATTGGCAATACCGAAATGGGTTCGTTCAGTTAGAAACTTACAAAAGCACGTGCATATTGATGAAATGCATACAACTCTGGATCAGGCTTGCATACAGCAGCTAGATGCTCAACAATATGAAGTGCTGGTTGATAGTCAGGAAAGCCTTGACCTAAGTTCACACAGTTACCCAGATCGTCATTTAGAGTGTTTAACTCAATCCTTTGAACGAAAATAATTAGATGAATTCATTGAAACCCGGCACATGCATGTTGTGTATTAATGCGCATAATATGTATATGTATAAGTAAAGTACTTTGTTCACGAACCAAATATTCGACTCAAGTCCTTTGTATTTTTCATCCACCTGAAATCTTGATGTAGTCCCTGCCATTTTTACTTCAGTTCGTTTAGAAACTAGTGGTCTTGACAGTGACAATCCAAAGAGTAACTCAAAAGTAGTTTTTCAGTCGTACATTATTATAATAATGATGCAACGCAATAGATTCTTAATCGTGATGATATTTTTATCTCAAGTGTATTGTATTGTGCATTGTGGAATGAAGTTTCAGCTTTCCGTGTGCATTAACGACCACAATCCTTCAGCATAGTATTTATGATGATGAAGACGTACATAACCATATCCAATTTTTGTATGTCTGGTTGCATCTAGCAGACACTGTACTGTACTGTACGGCAACACCATGGCCATGGAATGAGAGCATTGACATTACGGATAATGCACGATATCAAAGCATAACATAGCTAAGAACATGAGAAATCAGACCTTTGTACACGGCCATATAGCACGTACACTTACATCTTCTGTTAGCGTTTTCCGAAGGATAACGAGTTCCAGTTTACTTTATTTCTTTATTACGGGACGTTGACAAATATTTTGTTTGTTCAGCAGCTTGTCACATGATATGTGAGCTTATAATTTCATCAGCTACATTTTCTTAATATTGTTATATCATTCTATGCTCACTTCTCACGATATTGGAGTGTTGAGGTAACATGATTGATTATTGCTATTCGACACAGGAAGGAAAATGCACTTAAGTTTTTAACAATAGGTGGTCGCCAGCTAAAAGCTATTAATTGATGAGTCAAGATTACGATGAATTTTTCCATTGTTTCAAAATCTCATCCGCTTTCAGTAAAGTGTCTGTCTTTTTGTAGAAACAGAATCGAATGTAGTCCTCGGCCTGCGATTTATGCTCCTTAGAGTAGAATGCGGATGGAGGAATGCCCAACAGTTTCCAAGTTTTTGCAAGCCATTTAACAAAACGATAGTCAGCACAATCATCTTTTTCGTCGCTTAAGTTGGTTTTGGATTCTGAAATTCATACAAACATAGAATGATGTAACGATAAGTGACAACGTGACAACAAATACAAATGCAGGGTAATGGAGTAATAGTATATTGTCTACTCTTTAATCTACCTAAAGGTCTCCAATTGGCTATCATAAAATAGCCTCCCTCAGGTACAATCGGAATCATTCCAGCATCTTTACATGCTCTTGTCATCATGTCTCNGGTCTCCAATTGGCTATCATAAAATAGCCTCCCTCAGGTACAATCGGAATCATTCCAGCATCTTTACATGCTCTTGTCATCATGTCTCGTCTTCCTTTTAAGTCTGTCACCATTTTATAAAAGAAGGAATCCCTGCTTCCCAACTTTTTTATTTCAAGTTCTAGTGCTGCAGCTAACGCTTCTTGACCTGGAGTTTGACACGTGTAGACACAATTTTGTTGAGCAACTTGTAAATTATTAATTAGATGGGCCGGACCATATGCCCAACCAAGTTTCCAACCAGTCAAACTATTAAAATTACAATACAACAATAATTTTATTATCCAAATTTCTAACAATCATGCTTTAACACAACCTTCCGTACCTGAAAGTTTTGCCAGCAGAACCAATAGTAATGGTTCTATCCCACATTCCCTCGAATGAAGCAATCCTTACATGTTCTTGACCTTCATACACCAACCATTCATACACCTCATCTGAAATTACCATCACGTCGAACTCCTTACTCAGACCCAATAGTAATGGTTCTATCCCACATTCCCTCGAATGAAGCAATCCTTACATGTTCTTGACCTTCATACACCAACCATTCATACACCTCATCTGAAATTACCATTACGTCGAACTCCTTACACAGATCTGCAATTTGCTACACAACAGAGGAACACTTATAAAAAAACTAACTTAAAACATAGACTCAGCAATAATCAATTTACACGAAAGAATTTACCGTCAGCTCCTCCCTGGTAAACACTTTACCTAACGGGTTATTAGGAGTGTTTAAAATTATCGCTTTTGTTTTAGTATTAAACAAAGAGCGCAATTCAGCAGGGTCTAATTTCCAACTTGCTGAACTTTCATCTTGAGGATCTGACGACCTCAACGATATATAACGAGGAGTTCCTCCAGCCAATTTGACTTGCGGATCATAGCAATCATAGAAAGGCTCGATAATTATCACCTAAAATCAATGCCACAAAAATAACTTTTAAATTAAAAGCTACATGTTAAAGCATGAACTCCAAGTATTCACACGTACCTCATCTCCAGGACCATACATTGGACATCACAGCACAAAACAGTGACCCATACGCTCCTCCAGAAATTAGAACCTAAATAAATGGCAAATTAACATATTAAGCCAAACCTTGGTTAATAATGTTCAATTTAATACGACTACCATTGCGATTACCAATTCAACAAATAGAATTTCCAACCTCTGTCATTCCGTTGATTTCCCGTCCTATCAATCTAGAATAAAGCTTCGCTAACGCTTTTACTAATCTTGGATGACCCTGCAAATAAAAACATTGTTTGATTCAACATTCGAAGCAATGTCAATGTCAACAGTAATCGTTTAGAATCAAAATTAACTCATGTATTTACCATTGATCTCGTATACTGGTGAAGTAGAGGGCTAGCCTCCTTCTCACAACTCTTGGCCAGCTCTTTAATCACACTTTCCGCAGGCATAAAATCTGGGAATCCTTGTCCCAAATTGAGGGGGTTCAATTTTGCATTTAGATCTATGAACTCGACCCTGTTCAAGTTCAATAGGAAAAACGTAATTAGTTATAAATAACACAACCATTTTCATTCTCCTAAACACATTAACACGCAGAGAATCAGCTGTTGTCAGTTGTGGATGCAAGATTTCCGTTCCAAGATTGCTGACATTTGCTATTTACAATGATACCTTACCCCTAGTCCTTGGTCCCCTTGATACTCCCCATATTCCTCATGTGTTATGCGTCATGTCACATGTCTTGTCACTACCCAGTTGCACCTAACTCCTCCATCTTATTGGATATTAACTATGGAATTAAATACAACTTACCAAACATTTTTCTCCAGGCCATTGTACTTGCTGGCCAGCGCAAACTTTTCCGAGTCTGGACACATTGTTTTGACTGCTGTTCCACTACTATTCCTATTCAGTGTCATTAATACTGCTGCTTAAGGATCTTGTCTGGCAATGTCTTAAGTGTCTGGTCGACTTAGGCAAGAAATGAGAAGAACGGAAGGAAAGAGAATTGTGAAGAAAGAAATTATGGAGAAAAGTGATTGAACGGAACGTGTGACTACCCATCTTTCTTTCATATCACCCATCAACAAACTCATACTCAATACCTGTTGGCTTCACCACCCTTCGTTTCATGATCATTTCATATGGTTCGTGTGCTATTTGAGAAAAACAGAAAACTTCTATAATCCTGTGTCTTCTCATACACATTCGCTGGATACTCTTCTTCATATATTGAGATTGTATTGGGCTTTGGGCTTCATTGGCTTTGTGCCCTCTATATCCTAAAAATCACCTCGTGAGAAATGCATGTACACAAGTGCTTTTTCTAAATACATGCATGTGCTTCGTTTCATGACGTCTGTCCAAAAAGACAAGCCTTGTTTTTACATTTACATACATTTCATATCAGGTAAATCTGGATGTCTGAAACTGGAGACATGTTATGTAACAAATAAATATAATCCATAGTTCATAATAATTATTTGAACTGTCTGATTACTTTAAGCTTGGAGCATGCAAAATCACTTAAATGATGTATTCATTCCAGTCTGCACTTAAATTAAATGGGAATGAGATGCATAATAATCATTGATTTGAGCTTGATAATTAGTAGTTTGCCCGAAAGTTATATCTGGAAACTAGTTTTGCTAGCCAGCAAATTATCCCCAATTTTTATGAGCATTCTAATCTAGAAGTTATGTGCCAAAAGATGTTTTTTTAGATTTAAAACATTGAAGTACACAATTGCATATTATCATGTGTCTTATATTATCATGCATATGGGGTATAATGAGAAAGGTATGAGCATTTTTTCTAACCTTGTTCTAATTAAAATTAAAAATGACTCATCGGCAATTATGATCATCTTGCCGTATTAAATGGGAATGAGATGCATAATAATCATTGATTTGAGCTTGATAATTAGTAGTTTGCCCGAAAGTTATATCTGGAAACTAGTTTTGCTAGCCAGCAATTATCCCCAATTTTTATGAGCATTCTAATCTAGAAGTTATGTGCCGAAAGATAATTTTTTTTAGATTTAAGACATTGAAGTACACAATTGCTCGGTGTCTCATATTATCATGCATATGGGGCATAATGAGAAAGGTATGATCATTTTTTCTAACCTTGTTCTAATTAAAATTAAAAATGACTCATCGGCAATTATGATCATCTTGCCGAATCTTGCGTTTTCAAATGCTAGTATATGTTCTATCTAAGTAGTTTATCCCCTCCGATTGGCTTCAGGTCTTAATTAAACTTAGCTTTATACATTTTATGGAAATTACGCAAGTTATAAAAAGTTAGTTTTATGATATATATCGCAATATGAACAATAGCTTTTGTGAAGGCTGAATTGGGCAATCAACTATTCATACTAACGATGTCAACCCCATTGCCTAACCTGCGTCGGAGGTATCCCTGAAGTTGATGTAGAGTATACAAATCTTTATCCTTTCACCTCTTACTATCTTCAGTTAGTGTTTCTGAAACATTTGAGATCGCCATGTGGGATTCCAGATTTATTTTAGTTAGTCTCCCCATCATTTTTCTGTTGAGCTGGGAAGCTCAGGGAGAAATCGAAATATGTACTGATGGAGGCACACACGTTTTCCAAATCTCACATGATACATGTCCCTTTGGATTCCTTTTCATGGAACCGCAAACGGCAGACTGCATGGTGGTGTCAGGAGAAGATAAGTAAGATTTTAAAAGTATTAAGTGTACATAAAATGGGCAATTTTACTCTACTATTAAGCATATGTTTAAAATGTCTTGTGTTAGGGCGATGATTACGGCTGATTATTGTACGAATGAGCCATACGATGAAGAATTAAAGAAGCAATTTCAAGTATTTCCGGCTTTATCTCCTGAACCCAGTAAGTTTAACAAATTTAAATGTCTAGATCAATTACGCATTTGAAACACATTGTATAATTTTTATTGTTCATTACTCACAGTTGAGCCAGGAAACTCTTGCAAAACAATCATGAGCTCTATGTGCACAATGCCAATTCAGAAAGTTACCACCCACTTGTTTCGTCAGCGCCCCGAGGCCAGTGATTTCGCAATCCAAGATGAACCCCTAGACAAGAACTATGGTGGGATGAAGGAGCAAACTATGCGACTGTTTGAGTACATGCTGGACCTTGGGAACCTGGAAATGGACGAAAGTCTCCGTGTTGTTCAGCTACTCAAGCAATCTTTTCGAATTTTTAAGAAATTTTGCGACCCTGCATTTGTCAAAACGGAGTTTTATGATGATGTGGAAAAGGCATTCATATTCCTTCTTAATGAGGCTGACTCAACGAGAGTGAAAGATATAACCTATTCCGAATATAAAATCATTCACAGCCACTTACAGCAGTGTGAAGATCAAAGAAATCCTTTCAAGTTTGAAGGCCGAAGATGTTCAACTTATTCAATAGTCAAGATACTTCATTTTTGTGTTTAGCATTTTGTTTCCGCAATTTGTCTATAATTTCCAAGATTGGTCTTTCTTTTCCCTTTCAGATTCAAAGAGTAAACAAGTCAGGGGAGGTGTTCACCCGTTTTCATGAAGGAAATAGAGACGCCTTTACGAAGTACGACGTCCCAGTAGAAGCGACATGGGGTGCTATAGATTTTGTTCATGGACTTTGTTACGGAACATTTCGAGATCACATCAATAGCCACCATTTGTACCAACAAGCTTTGGAAAGAATCTTTACGAATGAAATTCTATTCCGATGGTTAAACTTTTATCAATTTTCTATATTTAAAATGGGCAAACGGAAGTTGAATAATTTCTTATCCTTTCCTTTTCCGGGGTTTAGGAAAACACGGTATGTGCTTACTGAACAGCATATTTGGAATAACTTCTTTTCGGCAAATGTGAAGAATGCGCTTATAAACATGGACATATGTATACAAGCATCCTATCTGTCTACTCCTTTCCTTCATCGGTTAGAAAGGCCAATTGAGCAAGTGGAAGATAGGGAGGCTGCCAAGAAGCTCGGAAGGAAAAAGTATGCAAATGTTATCTTTCAGATCTGAATTTTTTCAATATGTATAACTTGCTCAGCATGAATTTTTGAATAATTTATCAATCCTTTCTAATATAGACGATGGGCAGAAGTGCAGTCTCTAACCACATTTGGAAATATTGACGGCTACTGTTTTCAAACGGAGGCAGATGCTCAAGATACTATCAAGAAATTGACTGATTCTTGTCCCAAATCATAAACTCATGTTGTATAAGATTGCTATTAATTTCTTCAATTAAAACGTTTTCGTTGTACATATGAGGTTGACCAAATAAATACTTTACTTTTAAGTTTGATTATGTCTTTTTAAATCACAATTTTTCCACACAATAAATTACTTTCTACTTAACACGACCCCCTACCAGACAGTACACTCATCTTCTGCAGGTGGGTTCATGCCATCCGCATCCTCAGGACACATGAATGCTTCTGCAAACTCGGCATTGTTTCTAACAGGCCCTTTGACACGGAATTCAGCTGGAGAATGAGGATCCGTGAGAATTTGATTCACGAGTCCCTCGGGTGTGATTGATTCACACCAAATCTGTGGGCAAACGTCATTTTGATAATTATAGGACCCCGCAAAGTCGGTATATTGCTAGGTGTATTTTAATCACTTACGTTAGCATATCCAAGGAAGAACAATTGGTTAGTGGACAAATGCTCTAAACCTGGAAGCCTTCCCTCTGGACCGTTGTCTTCAATGTACTTTTGGTAAGCTCTGTATGACTCTCGGAGTCCTCCATTGTCCGCAATGTTTTCACCCAAAGTCAGGTCGCCATTAACATTTAAATTAGCAGCTTCCGCGAAGAATCCACTGTATTGATCAGACATGCATTGAGCTCGTTCGTCGTACTCGACTTTGGTCACGTTGTCCCACCAATTCTGAAAGTTACCATCCTTATCAAATTGGGATCCTTGGTTGTCGAAACCGTGAGTAATTTCATGCCCAATGACAACCCCGATTCCGCCATAATTTTGTGATTTTGGACGGATCTTTCCAAAAAAGGGTGGTTGCAGAATTCCAGCAGGGAAAGCTAGTATAAGTATAAGTAAGTAGATAAAAAACCATGTATAAGTATATCTTTACAAAAAAAATTAAAACTATATAGCTGGAGGCATTATTGAACAGTGTATAAAATTGCGTCTTACTGATCGAGTTCATTTCGGGTGAATATGCGGCGTTGACGACACCCGGGTACATTACCCATCTACAAAATTTTGATTATTATAGCTACATATTGATCAAATTAATTTAACTTTCAAAACGTAAGAAAAAATTTCAACCCACTCATCACGATTTGTCGGCTCCCTTAATCCTTTCAACCCCTTGTCCATTCGGTAAAGTGCAAGATTGAGTTGACTCGTGAAGTAAGACTCGCCCAATTCAAGCTGAATGGAATTTAACAAAATTTTTATTGGATTTATGCTAAAGTCTAATTTATGTATTAAAAATGACCGATTAGACTTAATTACCCCTGCGTAGAATTCCTCAACAGCTTCTTTGTCTTCAAGCCAATCAGGGTATGCCATAAAGCTTCGAATAGCATCTGCCTTAGCAATAGCTGCCGTTTTGGTTTCATTCTGCATCCATTCCGCAACTTCGACCATTTGTTTAAAAGATGCCCTCAGATTCTCCACCAATTCATTTACTTCAGTCTTAGCCTCATCGTCAAACACGGCTTCAATGTATTTAACTCCGATAGCCATTCCAAAGACTCCATTGGCAGCGTTGGCGCATGTTACATCTCTGCAAAAAATGTAACGATTAGGTTGAGACACAAAATCACATGACAAAGTATCAATAAGGTAAACGAAAAGATATGAAAGTACCTTGTAGAAGGAACAGTGGCGCCAGTTAAAGCCTTTACATCTCTGGCAAAAAATGTAACGATTAGGTTGAGACACAAAATCACATGACAAAGTATCAATAAGGTAAACGAAAAGATATGAAAGTACCTTGTAGAAGGAACAGTGGCACCAGTTAAAGCCTGTTGGAACTTGAAGGTGATATTTCTCATTGCAGAGTTAGTATCTGGAACAAGTCCAGCCACAAGTCGCCACAAAATATAATTTGCCACTGTCTCTGGTTCTGCATCCTTTAAGATTGGAATAAGTTTTTGAATGTATTCCACCTCATTGACAACAATTGGTTCGGCTTCAACAATTTCCACTCCTGACGAGCTGAATACTTGATCTAAATAACTTTTCCATGCAATCTATAATAAATAAAACAAACGAGTATTACTTGTTATTTGATTGAATTTTTCTATTACCCATAATTAAATATATATTATTTAGAACTACATGCAATGCAACGTATTACAAAATATATGACATATTCTTACGGAGAATTGTGCATCAATGCCATCTGTAATGTCTTGATAATCATTCAACATATATGGATTGTAAATCCTTTCCATGTCATATCTTGCTTCGTCACTGGATGAAATCTTGGCCATTTCTACTTCCAGGTTTATGATGGCTCGGGCACCTGTTCGAAGCTGAGCTTCAGTTTGACTTGTTCCAAGTTCAGTGGCTACTTCCACAATGTAGGTTTCGTAGGCATCGACGAGGGCCGTGTAGTTTTCTGGGGTAATGAGAACACCTCTCGGAAGACCGAAACCAGGTTGATCAAGCTATTACGAATAAATTGGCTATATTAGATCCGTGTAGTTATCTGGGGCAATGAGAACACCTCTCGGAAGACCGAAACCAGGTTGATCAAGCTGTTAGGAACAAATGGGCTATATATTATTATGTATTATGCATTAAAAAGAAATGACCCTTTCAAAAGTTCAACAATGTTACGAATTCGTACATAAACAACAGTCTTCGTGGTGTTCTTCAGATCCGCACTGACATGCGTGGAGATAATGGCAGATTGCAATGATCTTCTTCTGACTTCTGCAGCGGATTTAAGCCAATCGAAAGCTGTACTGTTCCAAACTCCTGGATTCACCAATTGCCAGCCACCAAATTCTTCAATAATTTGGACGAGTGGGTCAAGACCAACGGCTTCAATAGCATCTGATAATAAATACATAATATGTATTTAACCATTGTTCAATATCTTGGCCTAAATGCCGTATAATTTCGACTTTTCATATGAAAATTTTGTCTTTACCAACATCAATGCAGGATTTATAGAATTCTTTCACTTGGTTAATTGGTTTAGCATCTTCATCATTAGGATCTTCATTAAGAATTTCTAGTTGTGAAAACCATTGTCATCAATCATCATGCATTTACATCACGTACCATATATTTTACTCGGTTCGGTCAAAACTGTTTTTACTTTTAGATTCTTCTTTAAAATACCTTGGGTGACGTTATTGATCTCATAAATAAGCATATTGAAGCGACTCCACCAGGAAGCCGACGGTGGGACGGGGTTATTAGCCAACCACCGTCCACAAGAATATTGAAAAAAGTCTTTGCATGGAT
>JAANSM010000484.1:0-27810 GCA_036850725.1 Orchesella villosa | reverse complement strand
GAAAAATCCCATGGGGTAATCCTAATCCATAGTTTTTTAAACCATAATCCCGTAATCCACAATCCGACCACCAAAAAGTTGGGATTGAACAACTCTGATAATAAGTCGCAAAGTGCGTGTAAGGGATTCTCCTTTGATCAACTAATACATCCGTCTGAGAATCAAAGAAAAAGATTTTGGCATTTAAGATGCATGTCACCCACATCCCCAAACCTCTCTTAGGCCAATGTAACCGTTAAAGCCATTCTCCTGAGATCAGCTAATGATTCTGTATGAGAATCAAAAGGAAGATTTTTATCATTTTAAATACGTGACTCTCACCCTGTCGGGGGTCATAAAATGTGTGAAAAACATCTCACTATGATTAGCGATCGATTTTATGTGAAAATGGAAAATAAAATTTTTACACTTAAAATGCATGATACCTTTCAACTCCCATCTCTCGGGTCGAAGGGAAATTCAAGTCTGAAATTCCTGTGAACTTACGATTAGTATGTAATTATTTGTTGACATAGGCAAATTTTAGCGAACGTTACTTCAGTTCAATGAAGGATATAATGTCGACAGTAATCGCAGGTAAATGAAATCCTGCCTAAATAGAAAAATGACGAGTGTGTTGTTGATCGATACAATAAGATCGACTGTTATTTTAGTACACGCAGAAAAACGTCGAAGAAGTTTTTAGTCTACTAAAAAGAGCTTCAGCAACGATTCGGGTCATTAACTTATGGTCAATTCCATGTGTGCAATTCAAATTCAACTCTGTCTACGTATCTTCAATGGCTTACCTTCCGATTATGCCTTTGCTGGATCAGACTCTTCATATATTCGTGGAAATTGACATTCTCGTTGTCTTTCTACGCAGTTCCTCTCGAGTGACAAACGCAATTAAAAACTTTCGCCTCCTTTAAAATTATGCAAGAAATACGGGACCCTGAAGCGCAACAGAATTAAGCAAAGGCGCAAATGGATTTAAGTGAGTCAAAACTCAAATAGTATTGAAAAGTTTAGTTCTCTCAAGTCTTATTTTTTGAATTCTTTGGACGGAATATCAAAAAGTGCTGTATCTTTAATTCAATTTACACCCTTTGTCCATTTTCCGTCTCTTTTGGGTGGACAGTACGAAATGGGAATAATAGAAAAAAGCGGATAAAATGGACGAAACGAACAATATCATGTGACTGGTGAGCAAAATATGAATTTCCCCATAAAAGGTTGTATTAAATCTTGATTTTAGGAATGTTATAGAAAGCTAATATCTCAGAAGCTAGAATGGATAGATTAGCAATTTTACTTACATTAAAATTAATGTAATTTAAATTACTTTCAACTTTAAGTACATATTGAGTTGCTTATCTGAAATATACACAATAGATGTACATTTCCTGTTGTATTATACATATTGCTATTGCTGTAATATATGGAGCGCATGATCTAACGTTCCTGACATTGCAAGTTTTGATTATATTTATGCAGATTTTATTACCAGAAACTTAAATATTGATTAGTTGTACCATATTCTTTAATTTGTTTAGCAACAACATCTAAATTACTGCATAGGTTATGATTTGTCTACTTTCGTTCACTCTGTCCATTTCGTCCAGCCCAGCATAGGTGGAAATTTCCACTATCCAGCGGACGGGCGCACTTAGTTTTAACTATTTACAAGATTTTATGGTATAATAGCAGAAAAAAGCTTTCAAGTTATTACATTTTAAATAGAAACTTTGTCAACAAGACAACATTAATGTGCAACGCCTATTGGTTGTAATGGAGGCACTGAAGGTAATTGTAAACAATAAATAATTCTTGGTCAGAGCTGTTTATATGTCTTGGTCAAATTATATACGACTTACGAGCTGTAGAATCAAAAACAATTGAAGCAAATGCGCAAATCAAATAATGTGATACCATTGCTTTATACGAATGATAGCCACACAATAAATTGTTTTTGTTTTTCAAATTGGGCAAACTTAGATCACAAAAACATGCATAGAGTATACGGTACGAAATAATAGCTAATGGAATCACACCATCAATTTTGTACATCGAGTTTTTGAGAATACGTTTCATAAAAAAACCATTATTTACAATTTAAGTTCTCTCGGCGTAGTTTTCAAATCTTTCGACGGAATACCAAACAATGCTGTGTCAATTATTATTTACAACATTTTATGGTATAATAGAAAAACAAAGCTTTCGGATTATTAAACTTTGAACGGAAACTTTGTCAACAAGACAACAATTAAGGAGCTAACAGGTAATTTCAAACAACTGTGTTGGTACTCAGCAAAGCAGCACTTTATTGTTGTTTTGATTTCTTAGCAGCTTTTTCAATTATCAATATATGATGCTTTATTGTGCTGTTTTCGTTTTTTGCTGGTTTGGAACAGTTTTTTTAAATATGCATTTGCAAATGAATTCTATTTGAGCTCTGAAAATTTTAGATTTTGTTTTTATTCTTACGAATTACAAATTGAATATGTTTCCAGTTCGTTGCTTGTAGATCTACATGATGTAATTTTCCAATAGCATCTTGAAACCTTGAACATGAGGCCAATTGTATTGAATTGTATTAAAACAAGCAATCCAGCCCAAAAACAGCAATAAAACTCTAAAGCCATAAATGAGCTAGAAAATAGCAATTATTTAAAAAACATATTTTTGGTCAACAATGCCGGTTTTCCCAAGACTGGTAAACAATAAATAATTACTGGTCGGGGTTGCTTATATCTTCAATAATTTCAGCAACTCCTTTCCGGGTAGCGCTTCGGATAAGAGTCAAGCAGTTTAGAATTAAATAAGTACTAAAAGATGAAAGATCGCACCACATCAAATTCATATTTGGGGCTAAGAAAAACAAAAATATTTTTCGATAATCTACTATGTGGGTATATAGAGCCCGCGGCTCATTAAATTCTTCACCATTTCTTGCGCCAAACTTGAATAAACACAAAGGACAGAAAAAGGTGACAATTTTGTGTTTTCGTTTCGCACTCCCATGAAATCATTCGAAGGTATAAAAAGCAAGCGAAGCAATACTACGAATTTAAACAGCTTCATGTGAAATTCCGGATCAGTCAAACATAAACCGATTTAAAAAATCTGTTTTGAATACTGTAAAATTGCGCAGCATAATACAAGGATTTTAACAGCTCAAACATAATGCTCGGAGAAAAGAGATTGGAAAAGGTAATGCGATTCCATCTGCGTCAGCAGGAAACAATTGGAAGTGTCCCGTTTACATTTATGAAAACTCGGGACTGGCTTGTTCTTACTGATTCGCCTAAGAAACGATTTGTACGGATAAAGCATCACATCTACAATTTGTTTTTTATTTGTCTCTGGATTCAACTGTTCGTGTTCATAGCAAACACTGAAAAGGTGGTCAAGATGGAAAGCATCTTCATCTGTGTATCTTTTGTTTTCTTTCACTTATCCAGAAAATTCCTTAATCGAAACGCTCCTCAAATTGTAGACCTGTACAACATGTTTGTGATTTATGAACGGAAATGCATGGAAGGTATGAACTTTAGATTTTGTACTATTTGCAACAAACGAAAATTACTTATTTTATAATTTTTTTTATAGATATTTACAGACAAAGCATATCGTTGTTGAAGATTTCCGAGAAACGACTCCTTATATTAATTCTTTGGACTTGGACTTCTGGCAATAATGTCGCCGTATCATCCTACATCGTCCAACGATTTATATTCCCATGTGATGTTCTCACATTGGGCTACTTTTTGCTACCGGAATGCAGCACAGGGCTTATTTCAAATTGGAGTAATGAGTCTACATTGATGCTTTTACTTTATTGTATTTTTTTGTTTTGGCTACTTCCTGATATACTTGGAGTTTTTACAATTTACATGGTTGAAATTGCCTTTGGTCAATCCTATTCCTTGTTTGCATACACAAAACATTTTCAAACTTGCTTAAAGGTAAACCTTCAGTCTAACAATTTGGGAATTTTGAGGCTATTACCTGATTACCGTCAACTGCAGCTTCTGACCCGATACTTCAATTTGTTACAACAAGATGGTATGATGCTCGTTCTCCTTATTTCAATGTCACTGTGTGCCATACTAAGCCCCTTCACGTTGATCTCTTTGGGTACACAAGCACCTTTGCCAAAATTTATCTTTTTTGTCATTGTTGGATTTGAAGGACTTTTTGTAATCATCGGTTATTTTACGGTAATGGCAAAAGTATACACTGAAGCTGATAATCTAATTCGATATATTAAGCTACGCGTAACTCCCACAATTTCCATAGCAAGAAAGAGAAGATGGTTGCGATCTTTCTTGCGCTCGATGAGACCATTACGAGTGTGCATTGGATCGGCGAATTATGTGGATACTTTGACACCGCTTGTGTTGTCGGATTTTTGTGCTAACCAAATCGTGAACTTATTGTTAATGAATTAGAAATATTATAGAAATGCCACTGTTGGTTTTACGAACGCAGTAGTGTCTATGTTAGCTGAATGTATAACATTTAGCTGAAGTAAAAAATATTATATTGTTGAAAATTAGATATTTTTTTTCATTTTATTGACTAAGATTAGTATTAGGGTGAAACTTTAGGAGATATACGTGCTTTGTCCTGAATCCAAACAATTCGAGAAGGATTCCTTAAAAGTAACTTAAAGAAAGAATACTATCATGTGACTAAAAGTATTATTTTCAAAATGTATAAATATAATGTTAGGCTGTGTTATGTTAGAGTAGGGAGTTGTATTCATAACTCGCATTACTATACAGATGTGGGTGTGGGAGTGAAAAGTGCTTAAATAGATCAAACTAGAAAGTATCTTTTAATAATAAAAGCTAACCTCGGGTAACGTAAGTGTAAATAACTAACTATTGGAATAATGCAAGAAGTAGACACTTCTAAGATTGATAGCACTTTAAATGTAAACACAAGCAAAAACATCGTTTAATATTATTGAACTATGAAATCAAATACTTTGTAAGGGTTACCTCTAATAAACTCTAACAAGAAATGTAAGCCAATTAGGAAGAATTTACTGAAAGCCTGCATTCTGATGGATGATTAAAATTTCAAACATTGTTTTCTGATTGACAATTGAGCATGTACATTTGATCCTATGACTCACCACAATAATAAGTCGCAAAATGCGTGAAAGGGATTCCCCTTTAATCAATTAATACTTCTGCATGATAATCAAAGAAAAAGATTTCGACATTTAAAATGTATGTGAGTCTCATCCCCTAACCTCTCTGAGGCCAATGTAAGCGTGAATGCCATTCTCCTGTAATCAGCAAATGATTCTGTATGAGAATTAAAGAAAACGAGTTTTAGCATTTGAAATGCATGTGACACTCACCTGTCTATTGTCAGAAATGGACGCAACGAAAGTAATTGTAAACAATAAATAATTCTTGATCAGAACTGTTTACATTCGTCAAATTATCTTCGACTTACGAGTCGCAGAATCAAAAACAATTGAAGCAAATGCGCAAGTCAAATGATGTGATACCATTGCTTAATACGAATTGCAAGGGTGGGTAATCAATTAATTAAGTGATGAAATTGAAATTTAATTACAAATGGATTATGGTAGCTCCACACCCAATTCATGTTCGTGGCTAAAGGTTAGTAGAACTACAAACATATTTGCATACCTGAAATGCCGATATACAGAGAACGAGAATTAAATACCTCACGATTGTGAAAACGATACCTCACGAAACTGTGATAAAATTACAGACGGATGGACACACAAAGCCGAAAATTAGTGTAACTATACGCTAAACACATACCCTCGCACAGGAGTATATAAAGCGGGTGCCCAAAGACTACGAACTTATACTGTATTTGCGGAGTGTCAGATTAGGAATGGGAAATTTTGATCAAATGTTTGCCACAGTTTTGAATATCGAAAACTAGACAAAGTACAGTAAAACGATCACAACAGCTCAGTAATCATGCTTGGTGAAAGCAGTTTGGAAAAGATAATGCGATTTCATCTGCGTCAGCAGGAAACACTTGGTAGTTCCCCATTCACATTTGTGAAAACTCGGGACTGGCTTGTTCTTACTGATTCGCCTAACAAACCATATGTGCGGATAAAGCATAAAATCTTCAATTTATTTTTTATTTGTCTCTGGATTCAACTGTTTGTGTTCATAGCAAACACTGAGAAGGTGATCAAAATGGAAAGTATCTACGTCTGTGTATGCTTTGTTCTCTTTCACTTATCCAGAAAATTCCTTAATCGTAATGCTCCCCAAGTTGTGGAACTGTACAACATGTTCGTGATTTTTGAACAAAAATGCTTGGAAGGTATGAATTTGAGGCTTTAAACTATTTTGAGCAAATGATATATTTAAATCATTATATGAATTTATATTTATTATTTATTTCACTTAACTATTTTTAGGTCTTTACGGACAAAGCATATCGTTGTTGAAGATTTCCGAGAAACGACTCCTTATAAAATTTTTTTGGATTTGGGCTTCTGAAAATAATCTCGCCGTGGCATCCCACATCGTCCAACGATTTGTATTCCCATGTGATATTCTCACATTGGGCTACTTTTTGCTACCGGAATGCAGCCCAGGATTTGATTCAAGTTGGAGTTCGGAGTCGATATTGATACTTTCACTTTATTGCACTTTTTTGTTTTGGTTACTTCTGGATGTAATTGGCATTTTTGCGGTTTACATGGCCGAAGTTGCTTTTGCTCAATCCTATTCTTTGTTTGCATACACCAAACATTTTCAAGCTTGTTTGGAGGCAAACCTTCAGTCTAACAATTTTGAAGTTTTTAAGGTATTACCTGTTTACCGCCAACTGCAGCTTCTGACCCGCTACTTTAATTTGTTACAACAAGACGGTATGATGTGGATTCTTCTAATGTTAATGTCAATGTTTGTCATAATTAGCCCCTTCACATTGATCTCTTTAGGTTCTCAGGCACCTTTGCCAAAAATTGTCTTTTTTATCGTTGTTGGATTCAACGGACTTGTTGTAATCATCGTGTATTTTACAGTAATGGCAAAAGTGTATACTGGGGCTGTGAATCTAATTCAATTTGTTAAGCTACGCGTAACTCCCATAATATCCATTCCAAGAGAGAGAAAATGGTTGCGAACTTTCTTGCGCTCGATGAAGCCATTACGAGTGTGCATTGGATCGATGAATTATGTGGATAATTTGACACCGTTCGTGTTGTTGGATTTTTGTGCTAACCAAATCGTGAACTTGTTGTTAATGAAGTAGAAATATTCTATAAATTGCAGTCTTGCTGTTATTAATCCGTAATAATCAATGTTTCTCATTAATAATATTTAACCAAGGTAAAAATCAGGTTCAATAATCAAGATCATTGAGGCTTTTAATCTTGTTATTTTTTCGATTAGTTTTTTATTGAATTGAGTCCATACGTTCAATAATTGAATCGGCAATCCAAGCAATTCTAGAAGCGCATGTTAATAGATTGCTTAAAGTGCAGCTCTAAGAGTTTCGTAGTAGAGTTTAAAATACATTATAAAAAACACTAGCATTATGTTTGTTATTTTCTAAATGTGTAATTATAACAGTTAGGCTAGGTCATGCTAGATTACAAAGCTATCAGCCAAATCACTGAGTTGCAGCCTTGGTAATTCCCGTGTTAGTTTAAAATGCGTTGTCGATCTAGCGTTAACATTTATTTATACAAACAAGCTTGGGACATTGTAAGAGTCAGGTCCAACCCATTCCAAGAAGGTATGCAGCACCGATATTTACACAGATGACGATTTAAGTATTACAATTACCAAGAAGCACAGTTTACTATCATTTGAATGATGAAATCCAAAACATTATGCAGGTTTAAAATGAACTCCAATAAGGTTACAGATTTTATTGGTAGGTTTAATTTAAAAATACGTTTAGAAGCTCAAGAAAAATTTGATGCCTGGTTAATTCAAGCGGGCTTTATACAGCACTTGAGTTGAGAAATATGCTCAATTTCTCTAGAGTATGTACGATTAAGTTTTGAATAATTGGCAATAATTGTAGTCTGTAAAATAGAGCTCTTAAATACGCACCTTTATAACACGAAATAGGGATGTACGACGTTAGGGAAAGCAAATACAACTGCAACGAAGTGCTTTAGTTGGATATACAAGCAGATCAAAAGCCACAATATTATTATGGACTAGTTTGGTAGCTCTTTATGATGACTTGCCATACATGTATTGTCACGTGAACTCCCCTATAGTATTTTCACCACAAGCCACATCTGCTATAAAATGCAGGTGAAAGGACAGGAGGAATCATAAGCAAGGCAAGGAAATCACTACAGTAGACATGCATTCAACTTAATGCGTAAACCAAGGACTATGCAGAAGCATGGTCTGTGTACAGTAAATTGTGGAATCTTCTTTGAAAACATGCCATGATAACGTATGTGCTTTTGCCATGTTAACGTCATGACGCCATAATTTATCAAACTCATTCATGTAAACTAATCGAGTGTTATATTAAAAATTATTTAGGAAAAATAAATTCACATGTGTATAGCAGAAACTAAAATTGCTGTTCTACATGTTATCTTTAAGGAAACGTACGGCTAATAAAGTATTAGATTTGTTGATATTACTGCTCTGAAGCCGTTCTTGTTGCATATTAAGCCGACACGGCTTTATATTAGAACTGCTGCTTTGTCAGAGAAATTTAGTAACAGAGTGGTTAGTTTTGTAGCTCAATTATAATGCATGTCTTCCAAGTATGTATTGTTTCTCTTGTGTTTTCGTTTTTCTACGGTTTACTCCAATCGAAAGTACAAAAATCAAATAATTCCTTATATATGCGTGACTTAAATTAGGGCTTATCAGTGGTGCTTATCCTTGGTCAGTGGTCTGGTTCAATGCACTAGTTCAAATGCCCTTTCGCTTCAGCTATCCTAACTGTATATATGCTATTTCCTTGTTACGTTGCTTTTTGAGCTAATTACTCGCGAATAAAAAGGGCACACAGCGACAGGGGCATTTCACATTTACGATTAAGGACAGCTTTAATTTAACAACAATTAACTTGACAATTACAACAAGAAAAGAAAGTTGTGGATTTCCCAGTGTCTTAAAATACGTTCTAAACATACATTTTTGTTTAACTTACCGAATTATTGTGGAGTCTACCGGATATGTAGTGTCGTAAAAGTGATATACTATAGAGCCAGACTGGTCAGAATTATTAATGACTATTTTATCGAAAAAGCATACGTATTCTTCTTCTAAGCCAGCACAAAGTGTTCATCGTTCGCCCGTTCCTCGCTTTTCTAAAACATTTGATACAAATACACAATACCTTTTTTGTTGCTAGAAAGAAGGATGATACAATATTTTTTATCTTTTCCCAGGTTTCAATGCAAAATACTACAATAGAAACCGAAATAATTAAGCTAAGTATCACTAATATGGCAGCAACCTTTGGCTTATCAACCAAATCCGAATCGCCAAACTCATTTCGAAACAGAGCGCCCTCTAGCAGTAATCTGTGCCATGTTGACCACTCGTCCCACTTGTAATACAATCCCGAGGATCTAAGACGCTGCAAGGATTCCCCTAGCCAACCCCTATTTTCCGTTTTTAACACCCAGTTATGCTGAGACTCACCTAGCCTCTCCTCTATCGTAAAATAATTAAAACTTTCATTGAAATGATCAGAAAGAAACTTCACTGCCAGTTGACTATTAAAAGCATTCTCTGACACAGTGTCTTTGAATGCAAACTTTTGACCCCTTTTTCCCATGATTTTAAAAAGGTCTTCAACAGTTCCACCGCCGACAAACTTTATTGCATTATCTGCATATTCTGACAAATTATTTTGCTCTAAAAACCCATCTAGAAGGTCATCAGCGGAAATATTACGACCAGTATTTAGTAGCTTGTAACCATTTTCAAGCAAATCTTTAACCGTTTTCAAACCTTGAGGCTTGGAGGCAACAGTAATGATGCTCGTAAACCCATTTCCATACAACTGACATATAATAAACCATATTGCAAGAATTACAACACAGTAGCGGGTATGCACATAAGGACACTGTCCCAAAATGCTGGCAACGTGGTTCAGAAATTCCATTAAGCCGTCCCGCATAAAACGGTGTCTAAATGAGTAAGCCATCCCGAAAAATATTACGATCAGCACAAAAATCCAGACATTTAATGGAAAAGGTTCGTACCACACCCCAAATTCTAACATGCGTGCATACTCCGGAATCACTCGAGTGCAATAGTGGAGAGTTGTAGTGTCAAACCTATCTGGAAAATAAAGACTGATAATAGTCCTTGATAATTCTTCAGGACGGGTCTCTGAAGTGAAGGATATTACTTCTGGACCTGAAATAAAACTTTGTTTTAAAAGCAAGTAATAAATTCTAGGTGTATTTTGTAGCATGTCTGCTGTGAAGTTATGTATTGAGCCCAAAACAATAGTAGACATAATTTCAGATGTGCAGACGTAGTTTAGTCTATATAAGTCGCTTAAACAATTTTTGTCTTCGCTATTCGTATTATCTAAGTAGTATCGAATGAATGAAAATTTATCTCGTAGTACAGTAGAAATGCGTTTTCCTTGCGCTTTCCTGAACATTATGCGATTAAATAAACTTAGACGATTTTGCAACATGTAGTTTCCTATTCTTGATATTGGAACTGGATGTGGGTTGCAGTACCCATTGCAAACCAATGTGGCCGTACTAGTCTCACGGTTACAACTTAATATCTTTGGGACGGTAACTATAAACTTCAAGGATGGATATATAAACATGAAATCAGCCCACTTGGCTAATTGTAACGTAAACACAGGGGTTAATTCATCAAAATTTGCCCAAATAAAGAGAAACACTGACTTGGATGCAACTACAATATTTCTAAGACGAATTAGCGTGAAGTCCATCACTTGCCAAGCATTCGGGTAGTATAAGGGAGTTATGATCACGTTCAAGGTGTTCGAAAGGCGATAGGGTACTGCTGGCAGTCCATATGTGGAATTAATTGAAACGGATCTTGGTTGAAGGGATGGGTGTGGCTCGAGCTTGCGTGGAAATTCGACACTTTCTCTTCGTCTAACACTTATTGGATCAAAGAAGTATATAACGTAATTTTCCCAGTTTGTGTTCAACTCGGGAAGTAATTGCGCAACACAGGATGATTCAATTGAAGAAACTGTTTGGACAAGTGTAGCTGTAAGGGTTAAGACGCACAAGTATATGCTTGTACTTCTTTTTTCTGCGTTCGACTCCATTTAGGAAGTTGAGCTAGGCTGGCAAATGCACAGCAGTTTCTAGGACGAGTAAAAATGGAATTTAAATTAATGCTGAATTTTGCTGCTCTAGTGACTTGAAATTAACCTTTTTGAAACTGGAAAATCTCTGAGGGAGAAGGTAATTATTAATTTTTAGAAATCGCGAGAGAAATATAAGAAGCTATTTTCTTGTCAAACAATAGCATAAAGGGCAAACGGTAAAATTGTATTGTCTTCAACAATACAAAAGCACTTCTTCACTGTGTTTAAAATCCCACTTTGTTTTACTGAATAGCCTGTTAGTCACCTATAAAATACTTAGGCCGACTACATGTTTGTACTTGGTAGGGACAGTGTCTGAAATCGAAACAACCTGCTCATGAGTAAGCGATTCTAGGCAAGAAGGTGCCGGAAATGGTCAATGCCAATCGATTTTTATATTACTTTGTTAGATGATNGGTGCCGGAAATGGTCAATGCCGATCGATTTTTATATAACTTTGTTAGATATTACAATCTACATTTAGATAGCTATGATTAAGCTGCTGATTTAACGTTAGGTAGATGCGTGGTATATTTGTTAATGTGTGCCGATTGAGTTTTTCGTATGCAAAGTATCGCAATGCGGAAAAAGCAGGCACAAAGGGCTAGGCTTACAAGAGTGAAGTGTAGAATAAAGTGTTATAGTAGGTTTGGTTTTTATTTTGTATGCTGGATCATGCCAAGACAAATCGTAAACGTATTTGTACAACATAGATACATTTTATAGATACTTCTCTGTGTTTAAAATGCCACTTTGTTTTACTGAATAGCCTCTTAGTCCCCTATAAAATACTTAGGCCGACTACATGTTTATACTTGGTAGGAACGGTGTCTGAAATCGAAACAACCTGCTCATGAGTAAGCGATTCTAGGCAAGAAGGTGCCGGAAATGGTCAATGCCAATCGATTTTTATATTACTTTGTTAGATGATACGTTAATAATTGCAAAGTATCGCATTGCGGAAAAAAGCAGGCAATAAGGGCTAGGCTTTCAAGAGTGAAATGGCTTAAAGTGAAGCGTAGAATAAAGTGTTATAGTAGGTTTGGTTTTTATTTTTTATGCTAGGTCATGCCAAGACAAATTGTGAACGTATTTATACAACGTAGATACGTTTTATATCGATATTGAATGTAGAAACATTTAAGTTGAGAAAATAAAAGGGATACATAAAAAGGACTATCAACTAAGCATAGGCCACCAATTCCACTTTGTAAAGAGGGACAGGAAATTTGTTTTGATGATACTTGAAAAATCGATGCTTCTCCTTCCGATGGCTGCTTAAAATTTATGTAGCTCAAAAAGATTGAAACTGGTCTGCTAAAATCCTGCATGAAGAAAAACGTATATCCGTGTGTATAAAATTTTGCCCCAATCCCTATTGCAACTAAGATATTCTTATGCGGGTTATGGTTATGCATAAATCGTTATTTAGAAGTTTATTTTAAATGCTGGGTACCAATAATTTTCACCTTCATACTTTTCATAGTTTTGATGAAATCAAATCGCGGTTTTAGTTCCTATTAAATTTATTCAAAAAGCACGAGCGACAATGTTAGCCTGAGCAACGTGTACGTGACATAAAGCCACGCGGCCAGCGTTGTATATTAAGAATTCCTAACTTCATCCATCGCTTTATAATTCCACTGATTTCTATACAAAAGACTACTACCGAAGCCCCAATAATTCTACTCAGGATGGCTACGCAATTCTTTGTGAAGCTACCTCGATGGGAGGTTGTGATGAAAAAATTCCAAACCACCATAGAGAGAATTTGAATAACTCGTGTTACTTACATATAATAATTTATGCAATGTAGATTTACAAATGAATTCATAAACTGCTGTTACTCTCTGTAATCATACACTCTTGTCCCTGATGAAGGAAAAAGTATTTTCCGGAAGCTTGGATGTACAATAAATGTTATTATTTCCACCTAATTCTAATTAAACACATTATCTGATATAATACTAATATATAGTGTTGGCCTGTTTCCGCGGTATACCATTATATGATGTACTTACTTGTACGGGAGTATGGGGTCATTTGAAACGGAGCTATAATCTGATTGGATGGTGTTCTGTAATTTATGTGATATATATTTACTACATTGAATAAAATAGCTTTCCTACTTTTTCATTTAGTAAAGTCTTCTTGAAAAAACCGGATTTGCGTTGACCAAAAATGGTAGGCACTAAAGACTAGTCTCTCAAAAATGAAATGGCTTAAAGTGAAGTGTAGAATAAAGTGTCACAGTTTATTTAGTTTTTATACTAGATCATACAAGACAAATTTTAAATGCATATTTACAACATAGATACATTTTATATCGATCTTGAATGTCCAAACATTTATGTTTGGGTGGTAAAGTAAACAATTCAATACAAGTGACGATGGACTAAGCATTATAAACCATACGTATGTTTAACTACATAAAGCGATTACGACATTACGTATTTTGAATTCTTTATAGTTAATACTTTCAACAAATCGGCTACCAAAACCGGTTTGCAAACTGGGAGAGGGACAGGAAATTCATTTTATATTTAAAACATCAATTCTTCTCCTTCCGATGGCTGCTTAAATTTCTGCGGCTTAAAATTTTTTAATTCGTCTGTTAAAATCATGCATGTAGTAAAACGTATGTCCGCGTGTCTCAAATTTTGCCCAATCCGTATTCCAACTAAGAAATCCATTTGCGGGTTATGCAATAATCGTTGTTTAGAATTTGATTTTAAATGCCATTTTCACATTCGAATCTTTCATGGTTTTCACATGAAATCATACCGCTATTTTAGTTCCTCCTGAATTTAGGTGGACAAGAAAAACGACAATGTTGGCATAAACATCGTGTACAGCCATTTACGCCACGTTTTATATTACGAATCCCTACCTTCATCCATTGGGTAACACTTCCATACATTTCTATACAAAAAACTACTACCGAAACTCCAATAATTCCGCTAAATATGAGCAAAATTGCGAAAATTTTCGGCTTATTTACTACGTCTGATTTTCCATATTCATTTTTGCGTAGAGCCTTTTCTGTCAACATCTTGTGCCAATACGCCCACTCATCCCATTGATAATATAACCCTGCGAATCTAATTTTCTCTAATGTTTCCTTTATCCATTCCCGAATTTCCGTTTTCAATATCCATGAATATTGATTCTCACCAAGGTTTTCATCCAACGTAAAGTAGTCAAAACTTTCATTGAAATACTCATTTAGAAACTTTCTTGCTATTGGCCCATTATTCTGTGCAAGGGTATCTTGAAACCCTAACTTTGCTCCCTTTCTTCCAATCATTTTTAAGAGATCAAAAATAGTCACATTTCCAGAAGGCACGGATTCTAAAGCGGTTTCATTGAAATGTGTCAACTTGTTCCGTCTTAAATACCCAGAGAAAGCTTGATCTGCACCTTCTGAAGTTCCAATGTGAAGTATCTTGTAGCCTTTTTCAAGTAATTCTTTCACCTTCGTATAACCTGCTGGTTGAAAGGCCACTGTGATGACACTTGTGAACCCGTTTCCATACAACTGACACATAATAAACCATATCGCCATAATTACAACGCAGTAGCGGTTATGAACATAAGGACCATGTCCCAAAACACTTGCTAAGTGCTTAAGAAATTCCATGAAGCCTACTCGAATAATTCTATGTCTGAATGAGAATGCAAGACCGTACATTATTACAATCAAGGTGCAAATCCAGATGTTGGATGGAAAAGGTTGGTACCACACAAGAAATTCAAATGAAGGTGTATCGAGCACTCTTCGTTCACAATAGTTGAGACTTAGCGTTTCGAAGGTGTCAATGGCTATGCTTGAAACTGTGTGCATTATATAATAGGTTGACGTGCTATCATCAATAGTCATACGTGAGTGGGGTTTTAAAACCTCAGGACCAGAATGAGCATCTTCGATTCTCAATAGGTAAATCATCTGGGGGCTGTCTTGATGCAAGAATATAGTTAAATTATACATCAGCGAAAAGGTAATAATTGACATGATTTCAGATGTGCAAGAACTGTGCAGCCTTCTTGACGCAGTTAAACAGGTGCCCTGTAAGAGTTCCCTCGAACGTTTGGTGAATCCAAAAATGTCCACTACTGAGGCAAAGATAATCCTTCCTTGAGCATCCCTGAAGATTGCGCCTTGTGTTATCTGTAGTTTGCCATGTGTTAAAAGATGTCCTCCTTCGTTTAGGGGAGTTTGACTAGGTTCACAATATCCAGAGCAGACGATAGTTACTGTAGTCAAATTTGAGTCACATCTTAAAGTTTGAGGAACGGTAACAATTACCTTCAATGCAGGAAATATTGTCATAAAGTCTGCCCAGTGGGCTAACTTCAACGTTGCTGGTGGAATTCCTTCATGTAGGTCAGCCCAAACATAGATGAATAATGATTTGGATGGCACTACTACTTCGGCAAAGCTCACAAGAGTTCCGTCAATCAAATCCCAGGCATTAGGATAGATGAGAGGGGTAATAATCAGGTTTGTAGGATTCGAGAAGCGAAAGTACCCTCGTTCCAATCTGAAGGTGTTTCTTATTGACATGGATCTCGGTCGCAGCGATGAATGTGGCTCCAGCTTGCCTGGAAATATGACGTATCCTCTCCGAGGACGAATCCTTGGATTAAAGAAGTACAAAATGTAATTTTCCCAGTGGCTATTCAAGTCGGGAAATAACTGGAAAATGCAGGAAGATTCGCTTGCAGAAATAATTTGGACATGGAAAGTCTCCAAAAGGATGCAACTTAAAATGTAAACGCTATGTTTTACAGAGGTGATCTTCATTTCGCAAGTTAAGTTTATAAATTTACCAAAGAGGATATATCACCGACTATTTGAGGAATAAGAACGTAGCAGTAAATTTGATGTTTGTTTGTCGCTAGTATTACTGGACAAATGTTCCTCAATTTCCATTTAAAAGAGAGATTGGAATTCTAAAAAAACAATTAATTTTTTCATGTGAACACGAAGGCATATTTGCTGGAGATATGTATCTAGGAAGCTACAAACCCATAAGACAGCGACAACAAACTAATTATTAAGGAAGGACCTTCGTGACTATCAAATTCGTGTTTTTTCTAGTAAGAACTCGTATATACAGGCATCCATGTAGTATTTAAATTGGTGAAGAGAAAATCGTGATTCGTATTGACCAAATCGATACTTATCATCCTACTATAACCCTTTGATGGGAGTGAGATAATCATTAACAGGCTTGGGTAATTGGCAAAAAAAAGTTATCTCGATTAGCAATTACTTTTTCTTGTTAAAATTTAATTCAAATAACAATTAACAATAACTTTTTCCCAGGAATTTTAATTCAATAAACAATTACTTTTACCTTCAAATTTTTTATTGATTAACACTTAACAATTACTTTTTCCTGGAAATTTCTAATCGATTAACAATTAACAATTACTTTTTCCTGGAAATTTTTAATAAACTAACATTTACTTTTTGCTGGAAATTTTGAATCGATTAACAATTACTTTTTCCTATAAATTTTTAATCGATTGACAATTAACAATTACTTTTTCCTGGAAATTTTTATTCGATTAACAATTACTTTTTCCTATAAATTTTTAATCGATTGACAATTAACAATTACTTTTTCCTGGAAACTTTTACTCGATAAACAATTAACAATTACTTTTGCCTAAGAATTCAATTAACAAATAACAATTAAATAATTGTTTGTTAATCGAAAAATGCTGTCTTTAATTTCTCAATTACGAAGGGTGTGGTTATCAGATTCATTTGTTGGTTGATACATATTGTCTAGTACAATGGGTGCGTAGTTTTTTTGACACTTTGGGTAATCTTACAGAAATAAATATGAAAAGCTTGTCATAAAAGTGAAAGTAAAGCTGGTGAAACATCCTGTTTAGGGCTTACACCGTATTTCATTCCATATTCATTGTTATATGCTACTGATTTTTATGATCTTTAGTGTTTTGTGGAAGTATTTTCAATTGAATTAACAATTAACAAATACTTTTTTGAAAATATTTTAATTGAATTAACAATTACTTTTGTAGCTGAATTTTTAACTCAATTAACAATTACTTCTGTAACTGAATTTTTAACTCAATTAACAATTACTTTTGTAGCTGAATTTTTAACTCAACTAACAATTAAGAAATAATTAAATGCTATTTGTCAAATACGATTATTAATTGTCAATTACCCAAGCCTGATAGTTTGCCAGCATGTATAAATATTAGACGAAAAACTTGCCGTATTCTGCATTGCTCTTGCAATGCTTTTGGTTTATAAAAGGGTTGTTAACAAAAGGCATAATTTTACTTCCAAAAATTTGCTAAATAACTTTTAAAATTCATTAAAAAGAGCGAATTCACTGTATTCACTCGAAAATCCAGTGCTTTTATTATTTTGTCTATAGTGCAATATGTCCAAGACGACCCATAGCCCAGTCTTGTTGCTCTATAGAGTGACTACCGAGTGACCCACAAAAAACGAACAATAATTATATTCGTAATTTGAACAAGATTATAGAAAAAAATGTTTGTCTCCATTTTTAGTCTAAAAAAGGCAAATCTACTATTCAACTATCCAACTAGATAGTAAATTATTTTCCGTCTTCCGTCATTCACACTCATCGGCTATCATTATGCAAACCTCATTTAAAACAATAATACAGAAGAGACGATAGTGCGATCCGCGTGTTGTGTCAAATTCTAACATAATTCATAATTTGTTAATTCGATTTTCTGTGTGAATTGTGACTAATGCGGAGAATGGCTAGTAATGGAAACATGCCTAAGATAGAAATTGTCTTAGATGTCAATTTTTGCACTCTAATTTTTTAGGTGATGCGAATCAAGATAAACTTGCACAGTAAAGGAAAAAGAAACGTCGTATCTAATATCTAGAAGTCAAATATATAATCCCACATTTCAGTGACTTATAGTAAGATTACTAAAGTTAAAACTTCATTTTGACATCCATTATTTAGCAGACCTAGGCTGAGACCTAGTTTTTGCTATTAAAAAATTACATATAAATTTCAAATCAAGTTATAAAATGTATTTATAAAACCATGCATAGAGAATCTTGTGATACCAGCGATGCTTTATGTATCTTCAACATGGTTCCAATTTCTATGGCTTTGTGCCAATAAGCTGATTTTTGAAATAGTTGGTGATTGTCTTGTCTGGGACGAAAAGTCTGAATATCAGGACATCGCCATGTTATGACGGCATGCTTGTCTGCTCCGAGGTAAAACTCATTATATTGCTCATGTCATGTTTCAAAAATAGGTTGCCACGTGTCAGACGAAGACAATAGCATTCATGTTAATATCAAATTTCAATACGGATTTACGAAACTAAATTAAAGATATTAAAATGGTAAATCATCGCGAACTCACAGTACGTAATCCACAATCAATACACCACAGCTGGGAAGACACAAAATTCAACGCGCATAATAGTTATGTTTTCATCTATCAATTTCGTTCGTTTAAGATGGAATTCAATAACTTTGGGTTTGGGTATCAGTACGAAAATTTTCAAATCAGGAAACCAACCAACCAACCAGGAAATCAGTTCGGAAATTAACCAGGAAACAGTAAGGAGGAAGTGAGTTTCAATTTAATGAAGTTGTGCTTACATGCAGAAAGTGCTTCTTAAGCATTTTTTAGAACTAATGGAGATTCAGAAATTTAAAGACCTCTTAGAACTATTTACCGATACCGCATTAGTGAAGATTCATTTGGGAGTTCACACTGAAAATTTTCGTTAGTTCGATTTTCTGATGTGATATTAATATAATTGAAACCTTATACTAATATAAGGCTACTGATAAGCCCTTAAACCCAGATTGAAAAATCGATACTACGAAATGATGTCAGTTAACCACCTTAGAGCTAGTGGTCTAACCAGCAATGATAATTTAAAATTCGAGACGACTATAACATGTGCAATTGATTTAAAATAATTATAAAATATTCATAGGACATTTTTTCTCTGTAGAATTTATCCACATTGTCTGTAGTTCCAAACCATTGGGGTGGCACAGTGTGCTTGTAGATTGTCATGAATCCGCATAGTCTGAATATATTTCAAACAAAGTTTTCATTTCCTAAATATTGAGTTACTACAAGTGAAACTCCACATCGACAATACCAATTTCACAAATACGCCACACTTCAACTCAACGCTTACGGCGTTGGACATAAGGAACAAAATTCAAGAACATGTTGACAACGTTCCACATATCAGGTATTAAACTCCACGAGATTTGTTTCTCTTGGATGTACCCTATTCGTGTTAAATGGAACTCTACGTACACAGGCATCACTTTAACAAAGCCATTCTACAAATCCATTCCATGGGGACTTGGAATCTTTTGGGTTAGCTGTTTTGGTGCCGCATGTACATATGCGACAACAAAATATGGCTACATCAACCCACAGCCTGGGTTTCAGCCCGTAAATTCCATAATTCTGGTTATGTCTGCCCTCACAAGTATTTATATTACCACAATCGTGTTAGGGAGTCGCGAACACATTTCTCCGACAATCAACGCATTTAACGCACTATTTCAAATGGAGAGAGAACTACTAGAAGAGTTTATAGTTGACCCACAACAGGACCACTACAACGGAACTCCACAAGAAAGACGCACAGGTATTCTTCTAATAATAGCCAACGGCATTGGGGCATGGGTACCTATTTTTATTGAGGTAATTGCCCTTGTAACTGACTACGACTTACTGTACTTCATATTTGAATATGAATTCTTACCCGAACCAATGCAGCGGGAGAGAAATTCCATATTTCTTGCTTATATGCTTCGAGTCATTCTTCTTTTTCCTTGCCTTTTGGAAGGTACAAGAACGTTACTTACAGGCATCAGTATTTTAATTCCACATTGTAATAGTAGTACATCAATCTGTGGCATACTCAATACGAAAATCGAAACACATAGAAAATTTAAGAAGGTATATACCCAGTTAAATATTATGTATAAGGCGTCAGAGCCTTTCCTAGTAATTCTTTTGAATTTAACCCTCACACTGACATTCTGGGTGTCCGTTAGCTTAACTTGGCTTATGGTGAAAGGGTTTGGGGAATTATCCACGCCGGTTTTAGCTTTGTGCACAACACTTATTAGTGTGATGCTAGTAGTTTACTTGGTGGTACTCCCATTGTATGCTAAAAGTGCGGTAACGATAAGAAGTGTTGTTTACAAAAATGAGAAACGGACCAAAGCGGAATACTTTACGTTAGTTAAGACGGTAGAGAGGAAAGCTGCATACTTGGAGGCTAAAGCAATTGCCCCGATTAAGGTCAAGTATGGCCCGTTTTTCAAGCTGGATGAGACCATAGTTCCGGAGCAGTTGTATCTCATATGCCAAAGAGCGTGTGATGCGATACTTCTTATTGATTACTAACGCTAACATACATTCGCATTTATTCGCAGGCTTAATTTTCTTTCACATGTTATATATTACAATGACATGCAAAATCGTAATGGTAATTAGTACAGTTGTTTCTAGTAATTGCATTTGTTGCAATAAATGATGTCCTTTAGTTAGAACGTATATTAGTGTAATATAATTATATGTTCGTGTAATAGCTTAATTTTTATGCTAAGTACTTGTACAGTACAAGTTTTTTTAACTTTATCTGGTGTTTGGAATTTTGGTTTAAGGTGTAATTGTCTAGCCAAATCGCTTTCAATAAAGTTCCGAATCTATATAAGTTTTGTACGAAATAAGTTTTTGTTCATAATAACACATTTACTCATTTAATTAGAAACAACTGGCAACGGACTAAAAAAGTTTTTCCATGAATTAATATTTCACCAAGATCCATGTCAAATGCTCTGCTCTAATAATTCACGGATATTTCACAATTCGTTTGCTAACAATAGGTGCTTTTAGAATAATTTTGCTATTTATTCCGGCCCAGGAACAGAACAAAACTAAATCAAAGACAATGGAAACACAACTAAAATCTATTTTGGTACAACGGGAACACTTGGCATAGGTCTGATTTAAAAATCTGAAGATCTGATCTGAAAATTATTTTGCCCCTACTGCACTGCTCTTTTTTCGTGAACGATTTAGAGAAGAGAAAAAATAGCAGATAGGTCATTTCATCAAATAAAAATATGGTACCTAATTGCAGCTTTACTTCACTTCCGTGAATTTGCTAAATAATATATTGAATGCAGTTTTATATTTCAGAATATATACCATCCATATTTAGACACACACACACTTCAATTACATCATTCTTTAAGAAGAACTATATTTGTGGCAAAAATTAAACCCGGAAGATTTTTAAATAGAATCTTTCTACACAATAATTATTCCAGATTCGCTTTATCTAAACATCTCATCCTCTCCAGCATTTAATCCCAACTACCATAAAATTACGAGCAATTAGTTATTTTTTAAGGAAAACAGCATGCAGCAAAACAAGAACTGCATCACATGTAATTTTTCCTTTCTGGATCTTTGTAAACAACCACCCCACTTTTCCAGCTCTTATTGCATAACATAATTACCTATTACCAAGCTCAAGAATTTTTTAAGCAAGATCGAAAACAAGTTTTTGGTGGAGCCGTCTCCACATAAATACAGATTAAATTCTTCCTCCAAGCTACCCGTGCATGAAAAAAATCGTAGCAAAAGCATTTCCCATAATTCACTTCAGCAAGTTTAAATGCACCCAAATATTTTAAAGCAATTTAAAACTACCAAAAGCTTCTCATTTCATATAAAAAGCGAATGTATTTTTGCCAATGCATCCAGTTCAACAGAAGATTTACTACCCTGCAGGTGTTTAGTTTGCAGATTACACAGTTTCTAATAAGAGGAATACACTGCTCAGAATTGTGTTTTAAAATGGCAAAGCTTCCATTCCTATTATTAGCTGCGGGAATAGTACTGTTTGCAACGTATCCAGTTGATATTACTGCAGCCAGTGATTGCCACTTTACTCCTTCCGCTGAGGTGCCCGAAGCGTGCCCCGCCAACCACACGGAAGTCTACAAGACCGAAACCCACTCTAAATATAAGCGCTATTGTTGCAAGAAGGGTACCAAATCAGGTAAAATATCAGCTTGTAACTAAATTCTTATCAGTATCCCGCCCATTCTCATGCATTTCAACGATTTATCTACATTTTCATTCATATTTTCAGAGAAAGACTATCTAAAATCAAACCATGAATGTCGTCACACGGATTGCACCACCGTAAAAGACGACATCTGTCAAACTCTCCTCCCCCAACATTATGTTTATGATCAGCAAATTCTCCTAGAGGAAACCATTCGGGATGACTGCGTCCAGAAAAATGGAGAGCCGGGTGAGATGGCTTTATGCTGTGTAAAGGACTCAACGGACGTGCTCTTGACGACTTTAGTAGCCGCTGAAAAGAACGAATTTCCTCACTTTGTTCGCCTAGAATTTAGCGATCAATGCGGAGGAACTGTTTACAACGAGCGTTATATAATTACCGCTTCTCACTGCGTGATTAACTCAAGTCACAAGGTGAGAAAGCCGAGCGAGTACACTGTCAAAATTGGCAAGAGATTGAGAGCTATTGGTAACTCCCCTCAGTATAAAGTGGTGGAAATAATCCCGCATCCAAATTCTTACAAATTGAAAAAAGTTCATGAAAGCCATCACGATGACATAGCGCTCTTGAAACTGGACAAGGATATCAAATTTGATGAGAATATTAAAGCGTTGCCAATTGCCCCAAAGGGTTTTGACCCCTTGAAATATGGAGATTATGCTATTGTTGTTGGGTATGGGATTACTGATACGACGTATGTGGCAAGGAAATTGCAAAAGACTAAGGTCCTTTTGAGGAACCCGGAAAAAAATCTTAATTTGTATAAAACTATCAAGAAATATGGCGCCGATCAGTATTTGTTTGTGGGTGGGATTCAAGACGGGGTTGTGAGCCCAAGTAAGGCTTGAAATTCATTAAAAAATATAAATTTACTAATCGAAATAGAATCCATCAATTTTAATCTAATAAAAATTGAATTATAGACACAGCTCAAGGTGATTCTGGCGGCCCTGCCATTTGTCGGGACAAGGATGGCTATGCTGTGTTGTGTGGAGCGACGTCTATGGGAGGCAGTGACGAAGAATGTATGAAATATAGAGACAAGCAGCACTGTCCACCCAGTGTTTTTGCCTCCATTTCTTATCATCGTGATTGGATTGAAAAAGTTGCTGGGGATCAAAGTAAAGCAGTTCTCTTGAAGCAGAAAATATTTGGTGATGTTGTTCCAAACCAGGAGTACCTTCACCAGGTTCATATTTCCACCTCGGGAGGTGGAGAATCATGCGGTGGTACTCTAATTGAGAAGGACGTTGTTCTCACAGCTGCCCACTGCGTTGAAAAAGAAAATGCGGGAAATATCAAGGTTTTGTATGGAGTTAAGGATCTTTCAAAAACGGGGGGAAATGAGGCAAAGGTCGAGAAGAAGGTGGGGGTAATATCTGTTAAAATTGCTAACGGTTTTTCAAAAGTTTCCGGGAATAAACTGAGGAGAAAACGGATGGTGGACGTGACCATCCCAAAAGATCAGGAGGGAAGAGTTTCGATGAAAGGCGGGTATTACAAAAATGATTTGGCGTTGCTCAAACTTGATGAAAAGATTGATGGGGACGTAGCAAAACTTCCAGGTAAGGGAAGTAAAATATCTGGTTCTGCTACTGAGGTTGCCTACACGAATGATACAACAAGGGCGGGGGTCCTATCCAAAAGGGAATTTAGTTTGATTGAAAAGAATGATTGCGATAAGAGGCTAAATTGGTTGAAAATTGGAGGACACAATATAAAGTATGAAAGTAATATAATTTGTGGCGTGGAAAAGTATTCTGGAGGCTCAGCTTGTGATCGGGAGTTAGGTGGGGGGCTAATTTGCGAAGGAGATGTTGTTTGCGGCGTCCAAGTATTTCGACTTTGTGAGAGTCAAACACCTAGTGCGTTTCTGGATGTGAGCGAGTTTGTGGATTGGATTGAGGCGAACAAAAATTGAAAGCAATATTCTTGGAGTTTTTTTTCCAGAAACAAATCGTGCTTAAAATTACCCATGATATTTTTCTGTGCTAGAATAATGGAGTTATACTTTCATGGCATGAATCTGTATTCCTTTTATACATTCCACGAGTACTCATCTAAATCCATATACTTTTTCTTTATAAATAAAATTCCTTTTGTTTCTTATGTAAAGCTAATTCCACCTTTGATTCATTTCATTTAAGGAATCACATAATATTTTTTGGTTGCGTTCTCTTCCAGAAAGTATATACCATTCATATTTTGACACAAGCGCTAAGTAAGTGCATCATTTTTTTACGAAGTTGTATGTGTTTACATATGACTAGAATAAAACCAGGAAGTTTTTTATCAAACTTTTTCTATCAATTAATTATAAAGCTTCACATTACACTTCAATTAAACTTCGCATCTTCTCCAGCATTTAATCCTAATTGCCATAAAATAAAGAGCAATTAGTTCTTTCTTGAAAATGAACTGCAAAAGTGGAAACAACAAAAAAGTATAAAACTTCCTGCTTCTTCACTCATTGTAAACAACAAACAACAACCTTCACTTTTCCTCTTGTTCTTGCATAATAGTAATTGCATATTAAAATTACAAAAAAGTCAAGAACTTTTTGTGCAAGATAGAAAACACTTTTTAGTTTCTTCGTGCATCTCCTCCACTGGTGCATGAACCATGAACTTGATTATGTGAGTAACGTAGCGTTCATGAGATAACTCGTCGTCATTTTAACTTAATAAGAATTTTTTTCCCATAATTCACTCCAAAAGAATTGCGTGTGCTCTAAACCAATAATAACTTCTCCACAATCAACAGGCATAAAAAAGTTACTCACTTCCTATAAAATTGGAGTAATTCTTAGTTTTTCATATAATGAAATATCTTCTCGTTTTTTAAATTTTTTCCAGACTTTTCTCTTCTGCACACCTAACATTATCCATATAAAAAATTCTACATTTCCATTTTGAATTCAAAGCTGCATAACTCGCGTATTTATTATAGTTTACAATTTACTATAAAAATACAATATATATACAATGTGTGTTTCCAGTACCAATTTGTGCGATTAAAATCCAAAAAATCCACCACCATCTCAAAAACTAATTTAAAATCCTTTCCATTAATACTTTAAAATTGCAATTAAATTGTTATCCTAATAATATTTCATTTGCTAATCAACATGTGCCCTTCCTCCCTTCCCAGTAGAGCTAGTATCCTCCCCTTCCTTCACCAACTTTTGAACGCAATCATCCCACATTTTAGAAAATGCTTCGAACGAAAACTTTTGCATAAAACGGGCTTTTCCAGCCACCCCCATACTTTCCTTGATTCCCGGTTCGGTAATAAGAGTTGCCATCCCCGCCGCAAAATGGATTTCATTAGAAGGGCAAAGAAATCCGGTTATTTCATGGACAACTGTTTCTCTAGGTCCTCCAGAATCCACGGCAAGAACGGGCTTTCCCATATACATCGCCTAAAAGATTCAACAAAAATTTTATTAACAAAAATATTCATTTAAAAAATTTTTTTTAAATTATTGAAAATTCGAAATTTTTATTTAATTTATAAAAATACCTCTAAAGGAACAATTCCAAAGTGCTCATTCGAAGGCGTGTAGAGTAAAGCATGGCATTTGGAAATCAAATGCACTTTTATATCATCTTTAGGCGACAGCACAAAAGTGACTTGATCCACAACCCCTTCCTCAGCAGCAATCCCCTTCAATTCTTCTAAATACTTGACACTATCCTCCAATCTGGAATCATATCCTCCTGCTAGAACCAACTGAACTTGTTTCATTTGATCGGAATCCACACAAGTTCCAAGTTTCCTTAAAGTTCTGATTGCCAAACCAAGATTTTTCTTTCTTTCAAATCGATTTACAGAGAGGAATGTATACTTTTTTAGCTTCATTTCGTTTATATCTTTTAAAGCTTCTTTGCTTTTCATTGCTTCATCAAATAACTTGGTATTTAATGAAGGGTAGAGAACGTCTGGAATAATTTTTTGGTTGTGGAGACGCGTGAAGGTCTCTTGGAAAACGGATTTTGTGAAGAGACTGTTTACAACGATTTTGTCGGAGAGACCGGTGGTTAGTTCCTCGACGAAATCGAGAGGAGCTCGGTAAATTTTTTTGAGGAGGGTGGCACGACTTGTTTGAAGGAGGTCGGGGAAGTGACAATAAAACATTATTTTTGGGGAGAAAATGAAGGGAGTTAGTTTTAGAGCTGGAATGCAAGCTGATACCTAAATTTAATAAATAAAAGCACAACAAAAACATTTTCAAATGAGTAAATTACAAAAAAATTAGAAAGAAATATACTAAAATTGAATATGTTTGAGAACCTGATCACAGACGATAACTTGAGGTCGTTTGGAAGGACTAGTTAAAAGCGCCAGGAAGCTGATGTAAAGGGCAATCATAATCATCTTGATGTAGGAACAGAGGGCGACAAATCGCCCGAAAAATGTGCGTGGGATCCATTGACAAACTGGTACAACCTAAAAATAATAATATTCCAAAAAATTAATTTTATTTCATAAAAAATAAGTTACATTTTGTAGTTTTTTTTTGTCATTTGTGTTGTTGCTTTGTTCACTGTTGTAATTTTACCTTCAAGGTTCCATCCACCGTCTCTGGAAAAGCATGACTAGGATTATGATAACCAGTATAGATTGTGACCTCATATCCTCGTTTTTGGAGACCAACTGCAGCATCTACAATAAGTCGCTCGGCACCTCCCAACCCCAAATCTGGATGGATGAAGGCTACTCGTCCTCGTCCCTTTAATTTTTAATACAACAATTATTCATTGTCATTATATCCAATAAATTTGATTTGCCCTGAAGCCTAAAACTGAAAACCTGAATGAATTTTTTGCTCTTGTGTTTTTTTACGAACAAATAAATCTCCGTTTATTTAATACAAAATAATGTCACCGAAGAATGAAGAAAAACATGATAATCAATCATTTTATTTTATTTTACTTACTTTAGACGAAGTAACTTCACCACTACGACTATCCCCTGACATCTTTGGTGGCTGCACAATTTGTAATTTTTCACTAAATTAAAATTGAAGATAAAACTCGTTTAATAAAAAACCATTAAAAACCTGTTCAATTTTATAATTCGTTCATTTTATAAATTAAAATAAATATTTCGTGATTTCGTGATGAGTAAATCGATAACGTGTTTCAAGTTTGAAGCACAACAAAACTGTTGACAAAAGTGACAAGAAAAGTTACTTGAAAAAATGAAATAGAAAAGAATTATTGAATGTTGAAGGAAAATCAGCCGCTGCTGTTTACTTCCAATCCAAAATGTATTCTCTACAGAATGCCAACTGCCAACTCGTTCGCCTTGCTTTTCCATACTATCTCCTATCTAGTGTCTACGTACATGAATGGGACGGAAGCGAAGCTT
>JAANSM010000483.1:0-27826 GCA_036850725.1 Orchesella villosa | reverse complement strand
TCATAACCGCAACCCAACTTTTCTTGGCGAATGCGCATTTGATGCGCAATGTTAGAATTCTTGCCAATGATAAATCATAAAACCTGAGTTTTATGCATACGGGCCAGAAAAATCAATGAGATTACTTTGCAGTTTAAAAAATCTAATGATTTCGTTTATTACTTATAAATGCGTCAGTGATCGTACAACGAACAACCTCGTTATTATTGCGTGTGCATGCATCCTAATGAAAAGATCCTTATCAGCTATCAGAGCACTGTTTTTCAATTTCAGTACACTTGTTTGTGAATCTTGATTTGCTTTTACGCATGTTTTGAGGCAAATTAGAAGATAGCATTTGTATATCCTGATAATATGATCTTGTTATACTTTTCTAACATATTTAATGTATTGGTTAGCAAATTTGTATCATGTTGATTGGACTGCCAAGCAGGCACAAACCCATGAATAATCAGATCATCTAAGCTCCAACACCTGCCCAGTCAATTCTGGTATTTGTTAGTATCCTACGCATTCAATTCGTACCTATCTGCAGTCGCGGTAGCCCACTAAAATCTCTTTCTCGGCATATCAATAACAAAAAATGCTGAATTAGCTCTTCTCAATCTCATTTATTATTCAGAAACGTGTATGTATACAGCACTCAAGATGCGACAGAGATCTACTTTAGTGCCATACGAATGTGGTTCAGCATGTCTATAATTAGCGGATGAGCATAATTAAAAGGTTGGTCGTCTGTAATAGTTTCAGAATTCACTTTTTCGCGAGCAGAAATTGATGATGACTACTAAATGGGTGGTTAGGACAGGACCGGAATATGTACCCAAAACGTGTTTGTTGAATAGGATGTTATTGGTATTGGTACAAGACACGATTTTCTGTCAATAAATGAATAAAAGGTTTATGATTGCATTATGCTACAATTTAAATCAGAAACCACTTTCTTCTCGCGAGCTGTTTTTAGTAATCTTCATAATTACTTTATTCTCACACAAAACGTTTGTTACTTTTTTTATATCGCAACTTTCAACTCTGCTCATACATCATACATACTCATTCATGGTGAATAAAGCTCCACATTTTACAAGTACAATAGTCGTGTAACAATAAATGTATTCTGTAGAATAAATGGTAGTCGTATTACTGTTTTAACATGTTTTAAACACTATTCTATAAATTTCATTCTCTAAATTTCTTATACCATTTTGATAGTCCTCTTTTACTTGGCTATGCACATTTTTTCTTACTACGCCTTTCCCACTCATTAGTATTCTAGTATAATAATAGGTATGTATTTAATTTTTTTACTTTACCGCAAATTACAGCGTATGTATGTAAGCATTTACAATAAAATCACGGACTCGCTAAATTTACATCGCTCTTGTTTTGCTAATCGAAATTCTAAATTTGTTACTGTAGCCTAAGGATTTGTCAGACATTTTGGTGTACGATTTTTCAACGAGTATGAAAGGTTAATTTTTCGCTTAGTCTCTTAACATAAATATTTATACTTTTAATACATATTGACATTGTATATATAATCAGTTCACTAAAATATGTTAATTTTAACAAAACTACATTTACCATATAATACAATATATGTTGAATACAATATATACATGGCATGCGTGTTAAATGTACATGGTATTAGTAAGTATACAGAGGGTAAATAATTTCGCCAGTTTAGGCATGTAAAAATCTTCTAACGCCTGAGTTCCAGATTTTTATGGACAAGTAAGTGTAAACATTGACATAATGATGCCAACGAAATATGGACAACGGACTGCATGCATGAATATCTCCAACCTCCAATTCAATATTCATTTTTCATAATTATTCAAGGTTAAGAGATACAATGATTTTCTTACTGTCATTAATAATAATTACTTTACATGCGTAAATAAGTATTCTGTGTACAGATTTACAAAGTCAATACAGACTTACAGATTCAGTATAAAATGTAATCCGAGTTATAGTTAGGAGGATATTAGTGCATTAATTTGGTGCTTCAGTTTGCATCTAATATTTAATGCTAATAAATGTCGTAACGTATCTTCATGTGATTTTGAACACATTTTTCGCTTACCATTGCCACAGCTTATGTTTGTTACAAGCTTTGAATCCACAGAATTAATATAATTGCTGCAAAAGGTAAGTGGGAAATGGAAATACTGTAAACTGCAACTGACTACTATAACCATACATTCAGAACAGTCACTGGCCTAGCTTGGATCGGTAGGAGTTCTTGTTTGTAGTGAGCCTACTGTCTAAAATATCAGAGAAACTTTTACGTTTTCTTTTCATGCGAGCAAATGTGAATGTAAGCATCTACTATAATATAGCCTCTTGACAGCAGTGTGATAAATTTTTGCACCTTTGGTTGTTACAAGCTTTGAATCCACAGAATTAATATAATTGCTGCAAAAGGTAAGTGGGAAATGGAAATACTGTAAACTGCAACTGACTACTATAACCATACATTCAGAACAGTCACTGCACTGGCCTAGCTTGGATCGGTAGGAGTTCTTGGTTGTAGTGAGCCTACTGTCTAAAATATTAGAGAAACTTTTACGTTCTCGTTTTCATGCGAGCAAATGTGAATGTAAGCATCTACTATAATATAGCCTCTTGACAGCAGTGTGATAAATTTTTGCACCTTTGGAATACGTAGACTTTCAAAATATTTCTGAATCTGATTAAGAAATCTATTGGATGAATGCATACATATTTGTGTACAGATTGGATAATATAACAACTAAGCTAATCTTCAATTATACAGTATCATAGACCATATAGACCATCACAACGCAACTAAAATTCTAGCACTATAGAGGAAACCTCATTATCAATTACTAAAATTTGTTAGAAGTTCGGCTATCGCACCTACAACTATTTGGCAACACTCTGCACGGTACATTCATCATCATAATTTGTGTTATGTTATATAATATAATCATAAATCGCTATTGGCACTTTAAGTCACCGTCATAAATAGTTTTAGTTTATGCTCGTTAGTCATACATGAATATACCTGTCTTTGTTAATAATGCTGCAATGGTTTTTATAAGTAAATCAACATTATAAGAAGAATTTTCATATTATCCAGACTCCAATAGAGCCCTTTGTAATTTAACATTGGTAAATTAATATTCTGGACATTTAAGGTTTAGAAAGCTATTTTCTTTTTAACAATAATACACAACTAAAGCTGCAAACAGTTTAGGACATACGTGCAAAACATTCTCTGATTGCCGCACTCCGAACTTACTTATAGTTTAACGAAATGTACAAAACTTCCGATTAAATAAATATCACGAGATCATAAATTATTCTATTTTACGGTGATTACTGTCTACTAAAAGGTATTAGGTTCGATATTATATTCCTTTAAGACTACAAGATAAAATCCTTAAATGCGAATATGGATGACTTTCAGCGAGTTATTCCTTGTAAAAGGATTTACTAAACTTAATTACAGCCAAGGGCCCATCTCCTTTTCTAGTATCGAGACAGCATCATGACGCTCCATTAGTCTTAAAGCATTTAGTAGGTCTGTGATTGCTTCTGGTTTCCGATTTCTGACGTCCCATAAGTCAAGAATATATTCTGTTGGACTTGGTTTTAGGGTGAGGTAGTTGGTGTACCTAAAGATGGGATAATATAGATATGAGTTATATGGTTGCATACAACTTCTTAAATCCAAGACGATTAGCATGAGTAGATTACTGCTATTACCTATCAACGCCAAGTTTTTGAGCTAGCAGCCTCCAATCTTTACCCGTGGGATGTGGTTGATCGAGACAATGACATAAACGTTTCTTTAATGTTTGTGGTAACCTAGATAATGGACTTCCTGGCTCCAGGGTAGTCATCGAGCTACACCCACTGCTTGTGGTCACTGTAGATGATCGTGGAGCCATTGTAACTTCCGGTGATGAATTTGAAACACCCATCGCTTGATTAGATCGGGATTTCTGCAAGATATCATAATTCCAAGTTAGCTTTCGCGTACTCATACACTACTGAGGTTATTCCAGGTTATTCCAATAAATTGAAATATCATGATTTTGCTATATCATACCATGCTTCCTACTTCTGTTCTAATGCGGAACGTAAGCTTCTGCAAGTTTACATGTTGGTAGGCAAGGAGTCTGAAGCATATAGCAGAAATTTTCCTCTCTGTTTTTTCCAGAGTGAAGGAGCAATGAAGATTGGACTGTCGGCATCCCCATACGCGGCCAAACTCTAGTTCCTATTTATAACATGTCAAAGAAACAAGAAAACACATTACAAAAAGTGAAACTTGATACACAATAACTTAAATCAAACTTCAGGCTGCAGACTATACATACATATATATACGCACTTAATATTACGCATAAAGAAACCATTAGAAAAATGAGCAACCGTCATGCATGGATCCATCATAATATATTATACAATATCCTCATTTCCTCATTGTCACCAATTCTCTCTTGTTTTTTACTTTTTAATGAAAGTTGACGAGCCGACAACAAAAGTAGCATAACATTAACACATCATCATCATTGAAAGTAAATGTACAAAGACACCGGATAAAAACTCACGCACGCACTTTTCTGTGTGTATTAGTGCGTGTTCGTTTGTGTGTTGGTAATGATGTGATGATAGTAAGTTTAACTCAGCAAAACTTTAAACGAATGCTATTCTTGCAAATGATGTTAATACTGATGCGCTGTCTTATATAGACACTTTTGTTTTCCGATTGTATTTATGTCCTCTATGTATAAGTACGTAGTTTGCGTCGTGTGCATATTTTATAATGAACTCAACTACGCTGGAGAAGATTTTTTGTCTTTTTTTCTGCTGTGTTCCGTAAATAAGAAGCATCCATTACACACAGCTAGAGAGAAAAAACTCGCTTAACAACTCAATCCCATGGGGTCTCACAATGTAACAAAGTTGCCGACGACGAAGACGACAGTCGACAACATAGCAAAAAAGAGACAGCGACTAAATAATGATATGATTTATGACCAGCCACATTATGAAAGACTTTTTTCACAAGTCTCTTCTGCAAACGGCAGCTCAGCTCGTTGAGTTTAGTTTGCGGCGCGTGTATATCCATATTTGCATGTTATAGGACCAGTGTAAGAAATAAGGTAATAACTTAGCATATTATGAAGTCAATAGTAATGCTAATGTAACATAAAAATGTCGGATGTGAAAGCAAAGCATATGAGTGGGATAATATGCATGCTTGGGATGGATATGATATGAGTGATTTTCAATACTTTCTAGTGTTCAAGTAGAAAGCAATAAGTTAAGAAGGAAGAAATTTTGTTTGCTTTAGGGAACTTGAATCTAAATCCAACTGTGTGTGTTCGCTGACTTAACATCGGTTTCCGGAATTAAGTTTCTTTTAAACTTGCATATTCAACACCACGACTATAATGAAGATGACATCATTAGTATTAAATTTTCTTCATTCTCCCTAAACTATACTTCCACAACTTACAGTAGTTTTACTTTTGAATGCAAAATTTCCAAAAAGTTTTTAATTGATAGAAGCAAGCAACTCCGATACTTCTTTCCCAACAAGAACAATGTGATATTTTTCATATGCTTTCTTTTTTGCAATTTGGCATACTGTCGTTCGTTAGATTCCAATTTGTTCGTGCTCAAATGCCCGTCATGTAAAAATTGCATGGATTCGCACGAAGAATTTTGGTAAGTTACATTCCACTGGTAAAGAAAAAGAAAGCATGCGAAAGTTCTACCAAGTTTTGATGTTGACGGCACATTTCTGCAAATCTAGTCCTCGCTCTTAGTCAAAAACTTAAATCAGTGTCCTTGTAATGAAATTTGTATGCGAACCACATTTTGTATTCATGAAACATTATGCACGTTCAGACAAGAAGAGAAGGACAAATTTTTGTTTAGAAGTATGTAGTAAATACACAACCTTGTCAAAAAGTTTGTTTTCTTCAGTAACATCAGTCAAGTGGGGAATTTTAAATTTCCATGTACGTACACTAAACAACACTTATGTTTTGGTTGTTCCTATAAGGTCTAAAGTATATACGATCTTCTAGTTCTACTTTTGGAAAACGATTTTTAAAAATGAGCTTAAAATTATGTACTACTCAACAGTTTGTATGAAAATGAAATGCTGGCATGACAGATGCTCATATATGAATTCCATTTCGACAAGACATGCATTATGCAATCATGTACGTATATATTATGCATGTGTATATTCAACTGCATAATAGACTCGTTTTGGAATGCTAGAATTTTGAATAAAGTCCTTAATAAGCTTCTGACCTGATAGCTCCCTTTGCACTTCCAACCCGCTCCAACATCCTCCAAAGAAATGCAAAGGTTGTCTCCACCGTCTTGGAAAAGCAAACTTCTTGGTTTGTCGAGCATTCGTCCGCCCATACTTTTCTCCTGGGAAATGACTCGCTGCAATAAGAACAAATGTTATGTCGGTACAAATCAGTCTGTTTGTAAAGACGGCAATGTTGTTACCGTATAGCCTCTGGTATTCAGAAACTTGTGGCAAAGGAATAACTTTTGCTTACACAGACTTAGTTTACTCAAACGTTTTGACAATCAAATGGGATTATGAAACATGGAATTTCTTTGCATATGAAACTTATAGACTACTGAATAGGGAATTACGGTACTTACCTCTAGTGCTGCCGTCGTATCGTCTAGAACATAAACTCGAATGGAGTATTCCGTGGCAGAATTAGGATTGACTTGGGCAGGGGCAAAGGCAGCAAGTCTCAAAGTTTTCACTGCTTTCTTTCCCGTTTGTGATTCTCCCACTAAGGCAAATTTTTCTAGACGATCTGTTACTAAAAATACTTGGTTTGTGTCGAGTTGAAGGAATACTGGTGTGTGTATTGTTTCTTCACCGATTGTTACCAATTTCTGGAAAAATAATGAGCGGTTGTGTGTTTATTGATGTACTCTTTGTTATCATAACATTTTGTCGTATGTGCTTTAATTAGCATTCGAATTTATACTCATTTGACTAAAAAAATGTTTACCTTCCAACAACGATAATTATTGTCTGACGATGCAGAGCTGGAACTTGACAAAGTTTCTTGTTCATAATGGTATAAAGAAATCATCCAACCTCCATATTTTAGCGCAGCACAATGTTGAAAACTTAGAATGGCCGGTTTCTTCAATGAAACATTTCGTGGCCCACATGAGAGGACTGGACTGAGAAGAGTTTGCCCATCTACAAACAAGTTTAGAGCAAAGTTGAGATAAAACTCGTGAATTCCCACGATTCCTTTTTAAATGCCCGCATTCATCTTTTCAACTGGACATAAGAAGTTGAATGAAATTCTCATTAACCTAAATTTCTTAGCGATAGCATAGTATACAAAGGCAAACACGCATTTATTTTCCCGATTGTGAAAAGTGTATCTGATTTAACGTCTTGAAAAGTAAAATGCAGGCTGACATGATAATTTATACGGATTTCTTACCCCTCAACTGAGGTCGATCCTTATCCTCTGTGAGTAGAGCACAAAACAATTCTTCTGTTTTATTTAAAGCTCCCTCAGGAATCGTAAGATTCACAGCAGTGTCCTTTAAAGTGATCCGGCATCCGGAGGAATTTGCATGTGCCCAAGCTACACATTCTGGATCGACTCCTTCAAGTAGCAAACTGGCTGACGTTATCGAGTCGCGAAATAAGTTGTTTCCAACGTTGCCCCCACCACTACCATTACCACCGTTGAGGCTAACCCCACCCATTCTCTCAGGAGAGTCATCGTACAGCAGTGAGTTAGGTCGAGAGGGTCCAGCTAATAATGAAGTCAAAAGGTCGCAACTTTACATATTGAATATACAGGCCACTTCTGTCTTGTCTTTCTATTTCATGCACATCACACATTTTACTCACAAAAAACTTCTTCACAAAATAAACATAACACATACATACCCGAGGCACGAAAACATATGTACCCACCACGAAAGTAAGATAGTCATGGACAAATGCAATCCTTTTCGCTCACGATCACGACGCAACTTTTAATGCATTAAACATGATGTCGCAAACTCATGAATCTTTTAAAAAGGAAATGCTGCTCATTGCCTCACTAACTAGTATAGTAGTTACTAACGAGTTACAGATAAAAAGAGAACACCCACATACAAAATGAGAAACAGATAAAAAAGTACCTTTCTCTTCTACTTCCTTTTCTTATGCAAAGCACACTACCACAAAGAGATAGACAGGGGGAAACAAAAAGCTTTGCTGAAACAAAATTTGCCCTTCTTTTGCTCTCGCTAGTGAGATGAAAACTAGGAAAGAAATCCAACTAAAAGCCCAAACTGTGGGCCTGATTTCCTCCCAAAATTCTCATACCGTTTGTCCTTAATAATACATCAGCACTGCGACATTTTTTACTTGCGGATCTATCAAACAACACAGAGCATAATAAAACTACCCTGACATGGACTGTCCTATAAAAGTAGAAATATTATGGGTATTATGTACACACAAGCAAACAGCAAAAAAAGGTGGGCTCGACCAATGAACTACAGAATGAAGTAGTGTAAGTACGAGTAGTAGATACATAAAAACTAGCCTAATTTTCCATGTCCTGCATGACTCCTTGCCCTCCGAGTTTCGTCACACCTTGGTGAACTAGTACATACATATGCATGTAACTCGTAACTAGGAAAGTCAACATTTTTTGACTCTAAGCGGTGTACCCCAAAAAAAACTTAAGTTCATTGTGTAGAAGCACACAATCATTGATTGATCTAAATAATGCTGGTGCGAATCAACAAACTTTCGATAAAACTAAAGCAAAGTACCACATAGCAATTTTGACTCTGCTTCTTTTTGGCCAGAGGAGAAAGAGAACAATGCTGCATTGCTGCATCTTCTTATATACATATGCATAACACATGAGCATGTAAATGTAATGTAATGTAGTAGCTTATCCTAGTCTCCAAATAGTGTCTCCGTCCAACTTACATATGTATATGCATTAGGTTGGAGACATGCTTCGTTTGGTTTGGTTGCAGATTTTATTTAGTTTCCTCAATGATTTTCTGCATGAAATATGTATAAAAAGTGAGGAGTATGTATGCAGTGAAGGAAAAATTACTCTATCGTTATCTACCTCCCAATAAAAGTCAAGCTGACATGTAAGTTTCCCGTAACTTTCACATGGGATACCTTATAGTCTTCACTCTACTTTTACTTCGTTACGTACGACAGTGGCAGTCAAGTTAACATGAAGCATTGTGATTTCTGCCTACCAAGCAGTAAAGCGTTGCTTTCCACTCTGCAGCAGGAGAGTGAGACCACGACCACCTTTGATTGCTAGACACGCAGTGTGCATTTCACTACTACTAAGGCAATCCTTATTTCTCTTGGTCCTTCTCGTCTCCTCTTCTTTTCGTTCTGATGTGTCAAGTGTGGCTGACATGGGCAGCCAACCAAGTTGATATGTGATATGTATCCATCTATCTACCTGAATTCACAGTTGTTATTCCCATGAAGAAAACTCGCCAACCCGCAACTAAGCTTGTTTTTTTGGTGGATGAATGGACAGTTCTAGAAAGACTCGATATCTATATAATACACCTTCTACCTTCTGACACTAACGATATATACCATATTTTCATCCGCGTTTCTGTGATATACTATTCACCATACACCTTACTAGCCTTACTTACATGTTATGCCCTGCTCCCACTTGTGATTCAATCAGTTCCATGCCAATGGAGTGAAAATAAATCCGTTTTCTCCTTTCTTGACACACTTATGCTCAAAGTTATCTATTAACGTGTTCCGTACTAACAAGATACATACCAGATGAGTGCTTCCATCCATACGTTAACTTCTCATTCTTTGATTGCTTCAATGCCATGACATGTGCTTCCGCTTCATTTCATTTATTCAGACATTCGTACTTATCTATTTCTGCTTTCACTCTATTCTCGTTAATCTCCAACCCTGAAGAAAAAAACTTTTTTCTTCTTCAATAAGAATGATGGGATATACGTCGTAGATGTTCAGGCGCATATAACCATGCATGAAAACTATTGCAAACTATGGGTAAGCACGTTAATTGTTCGTGCATGACTGTCCATCTCGTCATGAATATTAAAAAGGAATGTCATTATGGACGACAAGATGAATGCATTAAAGAAGAATGGTGAAATGTCTGACAACTTGATGAAGTTACCCAAAACTACGAATTTAGTTAAGTGATGATTCAAATAGAAAGACGAAGACAAACTACTCATGTGTGATGTAGTATTATTATACACATAAAATAAGTATTTACATATAGTCTATAGTAATCTCATTTTTCAATTTTGATCCTTTCTTCCATTAAATTCTAACACATGCTTAAAATTAACGAAGTATGAGAATAAGGAGTGAGTAACGAAGTATGAGTCGAAGTATAAAGTCCGTGACTTTTGCGAAGAATTCAGAAAAGTTATTTGAAATGAGGAAGTAAATATTATATATATATCGCACACCAACTTCGTTTCCTTATGCACGTTCATTCGTTCATACTACCGTGGCAAATGTAATCTTATGTCAAGTCCCAAGAGTTATGTATCCTCTCCAATTTCAGTTTAATTCTACTTTATCTCGTGGTACTAGCAGGAGAAGGAGACAAGTGACTACTGGACAAAAAGTGGAATTGAGAATTGAGAGACACGGCAAGAAGATCTACTTACATGAGCTGAAGGCGCTGGACACACTATCCGAGGATACTGAGCGAGGGAATCTGTCTACTGAAGTAGCCATACTGCTCTCCTTCCCAGCATTCTTCCTGATAGAGCTGTCCTCTGATGGACTTGCTATGGTCACGGAAAGGACTGTGTTGTTGGCAGTTGAGACGGAAATCGGTCGCTATTACCAAAGGAGTCAGAGGATTCAGTGGAACCGTAGATGCGGTATTAGTGCTACCAGTTGGTTGCAAATGGAGATGCGGCACATCATAATGATGCTCACTATGATCTAGAAAGTAGAAAAGGGAAAATTTATAGTGTCTGTGATGATATCCTCATAAGAAACACCTTGAAGCAACCTAAAGTTGCGGAAATAAACATTTTATAGACTTGCAGCTCTACTACTGAAGGAGCAAATCTTTACGCTCAAGTGCAGTTCAAGTAGTATCATTATCATCAACGTCAGGAGCAGCAAGGCGACTTTTTAAAAGTACATATTATCACAAAAGCAATCTTCATTTTCTACTTCTGCTCTCAATGCTATTCACGTGTCATTTATGGGTCTATACACTCACATGCAGCGTATTCTCCTGACGAAATTATTAGGGAATTCTATAATAGGTAACATCCACAAACTTATGGAAAGTAAGAAAATTGGAAAATTTTGGAAATTTGACTCAAGACTGCTGTCGAAATCGTATAGAGGCACAGGAATAATAGAACCATCAGCATCACGTTACTTCCATGTCGCAAGATGCTTCAAGAGAATGTCTTGTCTTTTGAAGTGGATTCGGATACTGGATACAAACCGTAAAGTTGGGAATGGGAGGCTATATGGTATGAGGTAAAATTGAGGAATTAATTCTAAAGTGAGGCAAGCAATTTGCAGAGCTCCATAGGAGGTATATATTTGAGTGTTAAGGAAGACAGAGTTTGAGGGAGAAACCCTTCTTTCAAGTCATTAGAGCTCGTTTTCATTTCTATTGGGAACTCACTAACATTGATACTACCACACTGCATCCCATATCTTCTAAAATGCTTGGAATTAAGATGATGCGGCTCGTTGCCAACTAGGTTTCATTCTCAGCCACCAAGAAGATGCAAAACTTTTCGACATTTTTGGGAGGTGATTCAAGATATATACTCTGCAAGAAACTCATCATCAGTTCGTCCCTACCGCTTTTATATCACATATAGTCATCTTCAGACCAAGTTTCAAAAAGTAATCTATATCGTAGCATCATCACATTTAGAAAAGTTTTTAGACGCAGACCTTGCTTGTGCACAAAAGTGCGAGTGAAAACATGCGGCGGTTATATATACAGGCTTTGCTAACACTTAAGTTTTTTTATTTCACTAGGGAGGAGGAAAAAGACAGCGTGGAGCATGAAGAATCATTCAATCTCCCATTCATTGCCTTTTGTGTTTACTTGTTTGGCTTTGCTTGCTCTTTTGTTTTGTTGGTTTGTTTGCTTCACTTTTCCCTCTTGTTTAATGAAATGGAACAACCAAAAATTCAGTTCATTCAATCTTCCTGTTTTGGCTTGTCGTGTAGATACATAAATACATACGTACATAACATACAGAAACAGAAATACAAACGGTAGTGACTCCATTAGAGAGGAGCAAGAGAGAATATAAATAATAAAATGCCATCACTGTCTTCTAGTTAGTATAGTACAAGTACACACATACCTGGAGTTAATGGAACATTGTCTTTATTGTTTGTCACTGAAGAACCAGGATAAGTATACTCAGGAAAGAGTAATCCTACTCCACTGTTGGTAGAGCCAGCAGATGTGTTGGCTGTCAAGTCGGGTTGCATTCCCAACTTTTTCGTTGGATCCGGGAAATATCCAGGTGGGTAGTCTGTTTTCAAGTTGTTGCCAAAGAGGGAGAGAGTAAGTTGGTGAGAGAGAGAGGGAGATTCCGTCCAATATACGCGCAGTTAATAACATTGCACGCGATGAAACCAGACAAAAGTTTTTTTTGGTACATGGGACGAACGCACGCACAAAAGTGGTAAGTAAACACACATTGGAGGAACGCATGAAAGAGAAACAAGAAAAACAAAAATCACATCAACAGATTTACTCAATTACAACATAAACACAAGGGTGTGTGTGGCTTGTCAACCCGAGAAGAAGAGTGAATGTGAATACTATAATGCTTAAATCATATATCTACATAAGTAATATGTGTAACACCTAGTCAAGTATTTTTCTACATACACATGGTTTGGTTGAGCATAGTACATATATATATATAGTTCAGCGAAAAAGTTTAGATATGATACACGTGTCGTACAAGAACAGTTTCGCTAGTTGTAATATCTAATATGTAGCAAACGTACAATCAGTGTCGCTTTCACCTTGAGAAAAGAATAACACATTCCTTTTTCCGACACATGAAACTATTTACCGTCATTCTGTCACTCATCGTCGCATGGAAAAATAAGATTGTTATATCATTAAAAGGTTTACTTCATATATAAATATACCATATAATATCCGTTTCGTCTCACACTCATGTGTGATATATGGAGTGTGTGTAATGCATATGAATTCCCCTTTATGTAAGAAAATTTGTATACATAACGATTCCTACAGCCTACAGAGAAGAAAGTCTGTAGTATGAGATCCCTACTCAAATATTACATTATATCTAGTTCCTGTTTGCTCCCTTCTTTTAGTTTACAAGGCATTCATTTATCCACTTACAAACAATAGGATAAAAAGTGATTCTCAACTTTGTTCTACACGCAAAAAATAATCCGTTGCTTTTTTCTGGAAAAAAAATACTGTCAATTTTTATACAGCTCCCATTTATCCTCCTTCCTGCAATCCTTTGTAGAAAGAATTCGTTATCGGTGACAACGTGATTTCACAGCTGCCATGTATCATGCATTATCGTTCGTTCGTTACAAAGTATATGGATTCCTATTGTAGTATAGATAGACGAGCGCCATACAAAGAGCCTTGTATATTAACAGATCTTATGCTGCATTGGGTTTCACTCCATGATAATTTATGCACTTCACATGTACATTCCATTACATCACAATTCGTTATGGAATCTAATGAATCGGTTGTGCACTCTAGCCTTATTCTTTCTAGAGTGTTGGTGTGAATCCATGTAATCCCGAGTTTCATTGAGTTTGATATCCTGTTTTACTCCACAAGAGAAATCCTGTGCTAATCAACGCTGTGGTAAATGTATTTGTAGGTAATTTATAACTTTCAATTCCAGGCCTTTTGTCTACCCAAGTGACGTGAATGAAAAAGAGAACACACATGTTTTACTACTTCACTTTCGGTATGGAGTGTGTGTGTGCTCTAGAGGACTAATTCTTTCCAATTTTATTATTATTTCCTCGGCTCTCTTTTTTTTGCTGAGCAGGCGACCGACCGAGAGTACTTTCAATTCAATTTTATTCTTCTTTCCTTTCCCAATTAACTTGCTTCAGCAGCATGCATATACGTATCTTTGCTTCGAAATGCAAATGAAAAAAAGTTAGAGTTTGCTTGCCGCATGCTAATTGCCAATGAACAAGCTATGGTAAGGATATCCCCTTTACTTTTCGTGGAGAGAAGACAGACGCCAGTGGAATACCAACAAAGTTGTCCTTTTTTGCACCCCTTTTTATTTTACTCACATTTTAATGCACATAGTAGATCTTGTTTTATGGTTGTCTCATTTAATTCGACATGTCGCTTGTTTTCCGGCAACAAAAACAGAAAGAACAGATAAGCCGAAACTTTGTTGAAGCATAAAAAAACAACAGGTTTCCCGGCAGCAGTGGGCTGAAGTAGATTTAATGCTGATGTACATATTTCCAACAAATAATGATACAATAGTCGGGGGTTGAACTCTAGTGATGTCTTTTGTTTAATACTGTTTGATCAACCTATATTATTTACTCAAGACTTTACATGAAATTGCTTTTCGCAAAAAAACCATGATGGTTGCCTACAAAATTGTTGAAAACAGTTTTGTCATTTTGACTCCTTTTATAACTAGTTAGCGTAGAATTCCTAGCTCAAACATTACAACAAGTTCATATTGCTTCCCATTTATTAACCATTCAATACTTTACAGTATTGCGTTTAAATGTAATATTGCGTAATGGAGCACACGATTGAATCTATCCATTTATTTTTGTTCGTTCTCATACTTCTTTTGCGCCAGTTCAGTTTCATTTTCCCTATTTCTCTTTCTGTCTATCTTTCCATCTCGGAAGAAGATACATCTTTCTTTGGAAGATGTATTGTCTGGTAAACAGAAGCAGTAATAATAACAGCCAAACTACAATAACAGTTTTCAATATAGACATTCCAGTTAGATTTTTTTAGTCCGAAACAGTAACAATACAAAGGGAAACACAAAGATTTATATATTTTGATGGCTCCTTTTCAGCCATTCCTCCCATCACAAATTACCCTTCACTACCCTAGACTACCGTTATCTATTCTCGTATAAGTACCACTATATCCTGAAAGTAAGCAAACCCAAAAAGAAGTCAGATAAAAATCCCCCAACTAGCAAAAGAAAAGGAAATAGAATGAGAAAAAATTGAGCTTTATACAAAATGTGCTTTCCTTGTTTGATAGTAACTTCTTGTACCATTTTTCTGTCGTTCTTTTTACGTAAGCAATTTTTTCTCTAGATTCTCTGGCAGTTTTGGTTGATGGGGGAGAATGGAAGGAAGGAGCAGACTGCAGCAAAAAGTTATAAGCAAAATGAAAAAGTTACATATCAATGTGCCATAATGGTATAAAGTCAAGTTGCAAAGTTTCCCTTTTATTTCACTTTTCAGCCCATTTTTCTATGTATCCTTATCTGTCGACAGGTTTAAGCTACTGTTTCTTTCTCTGTTTCCAGACACTCACACACTCCGCAAGGATTTGTTCTCTAAGGGCTTAAATACTTGTTCATGTCAGCCAGCCAACACACCCAAGAAAAGTAAGAATATGTAACTAAACATGCATAAAGTGCATTCATACCTTATTTCTACTAAAACTTGCAACATTATATTATCATGGCTTGGCTACACACACAGATAATATCATTTGTACTTACGAAGATAATCAAAGTAAGAGATGAAAATGGAGGAAAATCTTTTTTGAGTAGAAAACTTTACTACTTTTTCATCTATTGCCTTCTCTCATTTCATGTCTGCTCATGTTATTATCCTCAACATAACACCTTAATATCATCATCTCCATTTCCTTATGGATGAGAAAAAACAGTTTTTGCCTTAAGTAAAAGTATTACATATTACTGAAAGAAATCCCATTCGGAAAAAGGATTACATGTTGTAGCCTGTCAGAAACAATAAAAGCTTATTCTAAGCTGGAGAAACAAGTAAACACACACACACACAAAATAATACTTCTAGTACCAACGACAAACAACATTCACCAAGAAATTTACCACTCGTTTTTGCTTTAAATCTGATCTCTTCGCACTACTGGGAACATGAAAAATCCTAATGAAATCAGTCTTGTAGACTCTTTTAACCGTATTAAGTTGGGAGCAGTAGTGAGGATAATAGCATTTAGCAGCATCTTACATAATCTCATTACACTTTTACTAGTCATACATGTGTAGCAAAAACTAGCGTTTACAACTACACATGAAGTGAAATTGCTATCGTCGTTCCCATCATAATCATCATCATTACAAAAGCAGTGTAGCAGAAGCTGGAAAGGGATATATAGCATTGTACGAAGAAAAAAAAGCAAACAAGAAAACAGTCATAAAGTCGCCTTTAAGACCTTCCTAATTTCTCTAAATTACTTAGCCGCTTTGCACTTTGCCATTCTCATTAAACCGGAATGATTTTTAGACATATGTCGAGTCATATTTCTTTTCCAGCGTCGGGAATATAACAATTATCCATGAATGATTTTTATCAGAAGAAAACTTGAAGAAATGGCTCAACACCAGTGAACTTTCATGTATTTTGTGTACCTCGACAACACTACCACCACCACTAACAAAATGCTTAAGTTTTGGGGCGGATATACTAAAATTGAGATGGTGATTAGTGGCATTAGCAAGTACTATATATTCTGATATGAGATTAGCCTTGGATGGAATGCTAATTTTAATCTACCACGAAAATCAACTGAACTGCGAAACTGAAAATCAAATCACAGCTTTTCAACCTTTTCCTATGAAATGAAGGGAAGGGAACTGCTCAAATAGTCCTAAGAAATATTGCTATATATGCATCGTCTAGCACTGTAGCTGTGGCATTACTCACAGATTTATAAGGAGCAGTGTGGTGTGGTGTGATGCGTGTTGTTGATTACACTGCTTTGGCTGCTTTTTCTATTTATCCCGTTTCGTGCTTAATGAGGCTTCAACGGATTGCGTGCTAATGTCATGTGCACAGGAGCTTGTGTAGATTTTACTTTATCTTGATTTGTGAAAATGTGAGATGGATATAAATGGAAGCTGTCTCACTTTTACCGTTGTTTCAATAATATTATTGCGATTGCCTCGCAGTCACATTGCTTCGCACGTTGCTTTGCCTTTTTAAAGAGTGTGGGAAGGAAACACATATAGTCATCCTCAACAGCTTTCAAAACTCTATACCAGTTGCCATTCATCATTTTGTTCTTTCTGCTCATTTAAATTCTCGTAATTGATGAATCGAGGTATATGAAAATGGCCAGTTTTTTGCTCCATATCATGACAAAATGGATCATTTCACTTTTAAATATGAACATGGTGAATGTTATGTACACGTCAATTATTATTATTTAAAAACTATGAAACCTCATGGGTTGCAAAATTGCAGTGCAATGAGGTAGTAAAATGTTTTAAAAGAGGTGTACATAAGAGCAACGACAGAAACATATGGCTTTCTCTGGAAACACTTGTACATATTGACTTGAATTTAGTGGTGCTGTCAGTGTCGCATAAACTCAAGCCAGGCTTGACATATTCCTAAATATTCGCCATATACCACGAGCCACGAGCTACGGGAACACGGTACGTTCCTCCCAGCCTAACAAATTGCAGGGACTTATACTGTACAGAAGAATATTTGCAGCACAAGCCTATCTCCATGTTCCATGTTATTTTCAAGTTATTAAAAACATTAATTTGTAACACCACTTCCACCACGAGCATCAACTTCAGCCCTCCAAGTGCGTGAATGGAAGCCAAGAAAATGAAAAGAGCGAGTGAAATGTTGTGTGCCAATGGGACTCGCACAATGAACCATGTACACTCTGATTTTGTTTAATGTTTTACTCCCACTTCTGTATAAACTTCCTCTTCTGCAAGTAATAATAATAATTATGCGAGGAGAGGGAGAGAGAAAACTTGTACCTTTTGATATCGTAAAGAAGCAAGGAACATATTATAGTCTCTATCTGCTTGAGACCCAAACAATCCGTCAGTGTTCCAAGCAGATGCATCTAATTGTAGATAAAGTCATTAACTCATTGAAGCGAAATCTCTGCGTAATAAATTATAAGTTTGTCGCTTCAACAACAAACATCAACTACTATCTAAGAGGGGTAGAAATTCATGTGTGTCTGTACTATTGCTTGAAGCCATGTAGTTTTAATGCATCATTTGTATACGTGATATGAGCATATACTACACTTATGCTATATATGTGTACACATGCATTGTGCCCCATGATTGCCGGAATTGAACTTGGTGGGGTGTCGTGTGTAGGAATTTGTTTAGAAAGATGAGATGCTGTATCGAATGTGACAGGCTTCGTTTTTCCTTTTTACTTGAAGAGACCCACTGAAATATATTTACATACTCAAAGGGAAAGTACGCGACTGATACGACGTCGTCAAGAAATTCCTTGTCAAAGAATCTGAGGAATTGTTCGAATACAACAAGCAAATTACTTTAACGTTTCACCAAAATGGGCAACCAAGCATTTAAAGGATGTCATCTGTCGTCCCCAAATATCGTTGACCGTCTCTTTGAATAACAGCACATGAGAAACTAGCAACGCACGAAAATATATCTCTAAAATATCTCGCTGCCTTCTTACGCAGGGATCAGAGTTTTTCTCTTCCTGCTCTTCGAAATGGTGATGACTCCTCTCTGCCGAAGCATCAGCAACAAAACTTTTGCTCTTTATCATGTGCTCATGCACAAGTAAAAACAGTTTTGAGAAGGCACTAAAAGTGGCATGAGTATAAACGCACTTCAGTTTCTCGGCTTTCTTTTTTGGCACATTAAGCGTTCTCGTTCCGTCATTCCTAATGTGACCAGAAGTGTAGGGACGATCTTATTCGATAAGTTTAGGCCCTTTTTTGGCATTTTGGTTAGGACAAGGAGGAAAATGTGGGCTTTCTCCATTTAACTATCTTGTTTTGTATTGTTCTCCTCATTGTGTAAAGTATCTACAATGAATGAATGGAAGAAATGAATTGTGGCATGAACTTATAGGCGTCATTACAAAAATAGGCATGTACTTTTGCTTCCCCGTTTATATTTAGAACCTTTCTCTTTGTTAGCCTTTGCCTTTTACCATCACATCACAGCTCTTGGCATGATGGCAATGGAGAGGTATACATGACTTCTTTTCTAGACTTTGTGGAGCTCTACTCCTACTCTTTTCTGGAAATTGGTTTGTTAGAAATGGGAGCAATCAGCCATGCCAAATGCCAACTATCCACATTTAAGCCGACATACCAAGAAATGGTATTACATTACAGGAGTCGTTTTGCAAGATCGTAAACGAACATTATTATTAAACATAACTTTATGCCAGCTTAATACCATGTTAGTAAGCGAAAGCACTTCCAATGGATTACATTTCTGATTGTGGGACGCTTCAAATGGAGCTGTTATGGATGCAGCAGTCTTCAAGATGCTGACTTATATATTCATGAATGTTAGGTAAACAAAAAAACATTGCAGTGAAAAGCCTAATAATATTTAATATTATGCAGATATGAAGCAATATTGTCTCATGATTTTTATGCGGTTACATTTATCTGCAACCTCCAGTGACCCAATCAAAATGGCACGGATACCTAATCAAACCTTGTTACTTTTTTAAGAATGTGATAAAGAATGCTATCATCTAACACTAACAAGTAACAAGATACCGCACGTTCCACATATGCTATTCATTTCGGTTATCATTGCTACATAGTAATATTATTACATTACGTATTATTATTACAATTCTCTAATATTGCACCAAAGGCGATGTAGAGAATATAAAGTCGGTCTGATAGAATGTGAAACAGTATATATGCACACTGAATGTAGAGCAGGAGAAATGTTTTATTCCATTTACCGTCCATAAAACATGCAAAGCTGATGCGGCTTTCTCGTCCTCATTAATGAGCAATTCATTATCCGTAACATGTAACATGATTTGCTTTGAAATTTGATACGTAAAATGAAGTGAATGTGAAAGCCTCGAGTCAGTTTGCATTACAAAAATGATACTGTTTAGGTTGGTTAATATAAAACTTTCGCAATATTCCTATTGAGTGGAATAGTGTGGCCCTGGCACTATTTTAATAAATTGTTTGATCTACATACGTTATTTTTACTCGAGAATTTTTGTAACTGTAAACGTATTATTTCAACACTTCAGAATATTTTGTTATAGATGTGTTAGACTGGTGTTAGATGCCACTTTAATAATGTGTACGTATTGATATACCACAGCGCAATATGCCACGAAAAACAAAAGGTTATTCTTTCTAAATGACCCTGCACTGCATAGAAATAGTAACATGTTGTCGGATTATGAAACTATATATAGCAGAGCTATGGTTTGTACCTCTACACTCCCCTTTTCCTTAGATGTCAGATTAGTCCATGCAATGTGTACAATATCTACTAATGGTAGGTTTAGTGACAATGTAGCAGATCGAGTTGACAATGCCATTTTTCTACTTACTTTATGTAATTGACATACTTTACAATTTAATAATAATAATGAAAGCCTTACCACTTGGTGCCATGTCATACATAACATGGTCTCGACCTTTTCTTCTCATCAATCGAACGACAAAGAAAGCAACAACTGTGAAGACAGCAATGGCCACACCCAATCCAATGTAAAGGGCTATGTCAGTCTCCGCCACGGCTCTGGCAGCTGCAAAGTCAACAAAAGAAAACCATAATTAATTACTATTCTTTGCTCGTGTGTTTCCCCAGTCTTTCCCTTCGCTTTGATTCCATCCATGTCATTCTTTCTCCTTCAAAGTTACTTTTTGTTCTACTTCCTTACATTCTCTCCGCAAAATCCTATTAGTTCGTTAGTGGGTCGGGTACTTTGTTGGATTCTAGTTTGTTCTAAGAATGGATATTACTACCAGCGTTATTTGATCATATTTTGCTAATATTACCTTCACATATTTCAGCCTAGTCCGCGCTAATCAACTTCGCACCACATGTGCTACAGTTTCATTTGTGGTTTGATCGTGTTCTTGCTTTTGGGCAAAAAGTACGTTACTTTTGGACAAGACAATCAAACAAGTTGACCAATATGAAATAACCACAACCAGCAATTCGTAAATAAAGTTGCTGCGGGCATTTGGTCAATTATAATGTACACTTGGTTGGCCTTCTCATAGGCAAAGCTTTACAATACAGTTAGTTTCAAATATATTTCGTTGTCCATCAAAGGGAAAAAGTGAAAGCTTCATTATATACCCACGACGTTGCCTAAAACGACAGCCATTTGATAGAGTTTTAGCAAACACTATACAATGGTTGTTGGGAATACGTACAACTGTGGCAAATCTGCACAAACTCCATGATGATTTAAAGCTAGAAATGGAATGAAAGGATGAAATATCCTTTTTTCACAAATGGGACTCGAATTCAGGTCGCTGCTGGTTAGATTCACAGAATTCTTGAATACATATTGAAGAGGAGTGAGAAAGCAGAGAGAGAGAGGCGAGAGAGATGCTCTACAAGGAAATCCAAACGAGAGAGCCGACTTCCTAGCAACTTTTGTTCACCTTTCCATTATTACACTCATGTAATATGCCAACAAGCCAAACGTCATGGGAAACCACTTGTTCCAGTTTCACCACAAAAGGTTCCTAATATTATATATGTGTATTCAATTTTACGTGGCATTCTCAAATCAAGATAGTTTTCGACATCATCATGCGAGTCAATCCGCCAACTTTCCCTTCCCGTATCCATGTACAAAAGTCGGCCATGCACACATGGATTCTCCTATAACAAAAGGGTAAACTGAAGCAGCGCAAACAATACGGAAGCTTTTCTCTAAGTATCCAAGTATATACGTATATCATCAAAAATCTTCATTGTATCAGTGAACCAGAGCAGCCTGTCAGGAAGCAAAATACAACATTCAACACACTATGGCAGCTTCTCTGGAACATGGTTACTATTGCTGTACGCCTGTACCTGAACAAAAATCTCATATTCTCATGCCAAATATTCCTTCCAGACAGACACTTTCATATATGAGTAGCTCACACTGCTAGCGTTCATAATGGTGCATTATTAGGAGCAGTACCAAGGAAGAAACTCGGTGAATACTTTCAAAATGTCAGTAGAGGTGAAATGTGAAATCCAACTTACATAATAAGCCATTGTGTAGAAAGAGAGCGCAAACACTAGACGAGCTCAAGGAATGGAGCTGGAGTCACGAATCGTGCAAATGTGTAGCATTAGTGGAAAATTTATCTTGCCAAATGAATTTAAACTTTCACCAGCAACTTCAACCAGCCATTATACTATCTATGGATATAGATATTATATACACTACCAAATATGATATGGTATAAATGTATATCACAAAAGTGATATCCAACTACTACTCTCTCACCCGGCAGCAGTAGAAGCTCAACTAAGAGCTATCAAACAGAACCATTGAGAAAGTCTCATTTTCATAAGTCTGTCTAGTTTTAAAATGGAGACGGAAAGTGAGCCATATGGTGCCCTTCATCGTTTCATTACATACATTTCCATGAGTATGAGAAACCGAGCCTGTGCTTCAATGCGATAGTTTTTGCCAATTTATACTATTATATAACGCGCTGCATTGCTCCACTCCAGTATGACATAGCGATTTACTTGTATTTAGGTATACAATGTCGCTTCCAATTTCAACTAGGCATACGTATTTTTGCACTTTCAGACTCCGCTATGTAGTAAGGACAACGGACAACTTGAGGGTACATATCAGCAACAAATGCTAGTTTCATGTAGTATTCCCATTTGCTGAAAACGACTAACGACTGGTTTTCCAACATCCAAAGGGGCTATAAATGATGATTACACGTACATGGCTAAAGAGTGGTTTGGATGTTATAAGTGACCCATTTCCATGCAGAACGAGCCATTTACCAATTGCCTTGACTAGTTGTACCAGAAGCGACACGGAATGGATGACATGTCTTCTGCCCTTAGGTTTTGCTACGGTTCATGCATCGTATACAAGCGGAACTGTGTTGCAAGAGTCACACTGTGTTAGCTTTTCATTGTAATAGTGTGTCGCAACCATTGCTGCAAGCGTGCCTGCTAGCCGATTTTGTTCTCATGGTCTACAATTTTAGATTTTTAGTGGACGTTTGAGTCGTATAAAAATAATTTTAGATTAAACCAGCTCCGATAAGACTTAATGGATAGAAAAATAATAAAATAGGCTTTAAGTATTGTACTTAAGGGTAAGCTGATTTCGATACAAATATCACTCACTAACCGCATATAAGTTGAAAAATACAGAAAAATCCATGTAATGTAAAACATTCGTAATGTTTACAGTTCCTCAACATTTTCAACAAAAATGATTGAACCGAACTTGCAATTCATGGATTTCTGCTTCATAGAGGGTAAGAAATGGACCGTAAACTAGTGATTTCGACAGACTTCCAACAAAAGATCTCTCCTCCACTTCCCTCTTCTCATCATGTTCAACTGTCTCTTATAAAAACCAACTTGTTATACCCCCACTTTCGACATAGCTTCACAAACAAGCAACTGTATCTTTTTATATAAAGGGGGGTAAAGTCGTGTCTGAAAAATGGTAAGTTCATCGCGTGTATTTATCAATTTCATATATAGCTTTTGTTCGTTTGTATGTACTTGTGCTCGTACATGCCATATAGCATAACAAGTCTCTATTTCAAAGTATACTGATATTGCTGCTGTTGGATTTAACTATGGTTTATAAAGTCATAACTTATTCATCGTGTCATTAATAAAAATGTACCAAGAAGTAGTTAGGAGGCACCCAAACTACTGCGTGATACAAAAGTCTCCAGGAAAGAAGCTATATATTTTTTCTTGTTGCTTTATATTTCGTGTATAATACACTCGCGTATTTTTCTTGAAAGTGTCTTTTGAATTTCTCCGTCAAGCAAGAAAGTCATTTAGCATTGCCAGAGTCATCAGCATCATCAACTTGGAAAAGAATGAACGTTATATGATAATTTTTTCTAGTCTACTCTGCTTCTTTCTTTCCTGATCTTGCTTTTGGCTATTATATTGTTGTGTGTGTATAATGTAGAAGTACCACCCACAGGCCAAGGAAAGCATAATTCAAGCATTTCCCCCTCCTTATGACTTCCCAAGTCATTCTACAACTTACATATATATTTACCATTTAAAAGCTTCACCACGCTACAAAAACATGCATGAATAAGTTGGAAGAAATTAACTCCAAGGAAGGGTAATGTAAAGTATGTGAAATGAGCGTAGACTTTTTTTAAATGATCATTTATTTCAGCAATATCTAATGTGGAAAGACACAAAAAATACTCGTGAATAAAAAGTTGAACGCGTCATGAGCACGCACTCATTTTTGCATAAAACAATGATCAAGATTTCTTGTCATTTGAGAAGTTGAATAACCAGGTATACAAGCACAGAGATACGTGCCAACTGCCAAAACAAGTAGTGAAGTGAAGATGGCCAACGAGGAAACTATGAGTATCAAATAACCGACAATGAGAATATTAGACGGATATATTAATGTGAATAATGAATTTGGTACGCGTTGCAGATCCCCTTTATTTGATACGCGTGAGATGCATATTTTTATCAAATTTTTGTTTAAGCAATGAAAAGGTTGATGAAGTTGATATTAAAGACAAAGACGTTATCAAATGTTGATATTATTTCTTCCCACACAAATAAAGATATTACACTCTCAGAATTTAAAATGTGGCATCATTTTTTTCGCATTCGAGCTTCTCCAGTGTCAGGTTCAAGACTTGTTTGTGAAATGTCATGAATTTATAAAACCAGATAGTTTTCAATGATTATGATAGTGCAGCCCCCTCATAATAAAGAGTCTACGATGACATCGGAGGAGATAAAGGATGATTTTGATTACTGTATAAAGGAAAATGTTCTTGAAAATACCTTTATTCGTAGTACGTAAAATTTCAAGCTATTGCATTTGACAGAGAACTGGTTTTTACACGAGAAAAAAGCATTTTGATTTCAATATCATATTTCATACCATATAAAACCCGGATCTTAAAAATCGGAAATGCGAGTAAAGTAAGTGAAACGTTTTCACAATTCTATCCATTGAAGATATTTTATATATCACTCATGTCATGACCCTTTTTGGAAACTGCTTAAACAGCAGTAAAAATGCACTCCTTTGAATTCATACGAGTGAGGGTAAACGAAGCAACTCACTTTGTATACGCTGCCCTAGAGTTCACATGCATAAAGATGATTTTCTTGCCCAAGAAGGCCTTTGCATACAACTGGATGCTTGGCTTTGCGTTCAGTTCAAGTTCCTTTTCTACTTGCTGTATAACAAAAGTATTTTCCGGGCTTCGTGCCAAGTTCAAGAAACCTGGCTAGACAGGAGGAGAAAGTCAAAAAGTTATGAAATGGAAAAGGAAATATGTGAAGTGCGGCAACAGCATAACATATCAGTGCAATGAAAGGGAGTAAAGTAAGAAGTAAGGATGACTCTTCTCAAAAACCACCTGACCATGCGTCCGTCCGTGTTTTACTNAAGGATGACTCTTCTCAAAAACCACCTGACCATGCGTCCGTCCGTGTTTTACTTATAGCACAAAGATGTAGTTACTTCTTCAGAATACCTTACTTACGCACGACGACCTTTTGTTACCTTTACGTAGATAGAAGCAAACAGGATACACTTTTACTGTCTACAGAGAGAAAGAAACAGTAAAAGTTTTCCCACAAGTGAAAAAAAATACGAGAAAAATGCACACATAATCATAAATTTTCTTTGTGTGTGAGAGGGAATGGTTGCCAAGAACGCATACATGCTACAATTTAGTTCTTCGCGTCAGCATCGCGTCGTTGCTTCAACATAATATAATGCATCAAAAAGTTCACTGAACACGTGGAAATGTGGAAAAGCAATATGTATCTTTGGAGAATTCATCTTAGCGATTTAGAGTTTTTCAACTCAAGTGTAGGTAAGCGAATACAATGATGATGCGGAAGGAAGAGAAATATGCGTGAATGTCGAACAAATCATGTATACTTTTTTGGATCTCTTTTCTTCCAAACTTGTTTGCAACTTATTCGCATAAAACTTGTAATAATGTTCGCATGAAGTTTTCAATGTAATAAAAGAGAAAGCAAAGCTGTGCTTCTTTGCATACCAAGTTTATTTGAATGAATGAGTGACTAACAGGAAGACTCTTTTGAATGAATGAAAAAGGGGATAAGTTGAGTTGAAGGGTTGTTGAGAGGGAAATTGCCGTCATCATTTCATCACACCGCATTCGTCATCATAAAAAAGAGCTATGAATTGTTCCACATAGGTTGTGTCATAAAATATATATATGGATGCTACTGTGCAGTATAATCATAAATTTTGTATAGAAATCCATATATTATAAGAAAAGTGAATTTCTTTCTTTCAAAACGCCCTACACCCCAGCTACGCACATTGGCGTAGGCTGACGGATGTGAAAGACAAGGTTTACTGCTCCAACGTAGATCTTCCCTCAGTAGACAAAATGAATGGTTGCATAGATGCACTACAAAAGCATTTAATGATGTTCAATGCAACGTGTGCACCCCCACTTAAAAGTAAAAATATAATCCTCAATGTACAAAGCCATCATTCCACAATAATCATCGTCATTTCCTTTGATTGAAACCAAATTGGCCCTTTTCAATAAAACTAGCCGTGAAATCCCAAGAGCGTATTTCATGCCTTGTGGGCTCTATCCATCAAGCAAAGGCTTTTCTGAAAAAGCTATACTGTCGAATGGGGGCAATCCTACGAATGGTGCTGTAAAAGTGCAAAGAAAATAAAAAAGAAGTGACACAAGGGAAACAGCCGCAAGTTTATAAGTTAACATATACTTGAGTTTTTTCCCTAATCGCCCTCTTCCTGCTACTCCATCTCCACTAACAAGATAGCGAAATGAGGCAAAACTAAGTCGCAATGAACAAGCAAGACGAAAAAATGTATACTGTACAACGTGTTACTACTTGTACTCGTATGAATGAATGACTCTCAGTTTAGAAGATGGTTAGCAAAATGATAGAGGGGAAAAGGGTAAGTCAAGAAAGATGAGGGACACATGGATCTCAAAGTACGATTCCTTTGGGACCTCATGAACAACTAGTAGTTGGAGGAATGAGTATTAGAAGCAGAGATACAAAATCCTCACTTACACATTCTGTAACAACCGCGACACATTCAATCCCCACAAATTCTCTGTAATGTTGTGCATTATTACGTGCATTACGCACAATCTAGTTGTACTTTGAATCCAAACTTCTGAATGCAGAACCATTCACGTATGTTCATAGCGAAAAGCTTGCAAATGAATGGAAACAAGTTTTTTTAAATTCTATATGATTACAAAAGAAACTTAGAACATGTTTGTAAATAGTTATGAAAATGTTGACAATAATTGCTGTTTAAATGAATTCTAAGGGACGTGTTGTTATCGTACGTTACGTGCGATGTTTCTGTCAAGTTCCAAGATAATTTTTACTTATAAAAACCGAAAACAAAGTTGTCGGTGTTGGCGAAGGGAGAAGACACGTTTCTCGTAAAACAGCAGTAACGTATAAATTTTGAAACTCCGCTGCAAAAATACGCTCAGAACTTAAGATTTAGTATAAAGCACAAAGTGAATTGTAAGCTACGTCGAAATCTGTAAAA
>JAANSM010000482.1:0-27879 GCA_036850725.1 Orchesella villosa | reverse complement strand
CTCCCTCGTGACAACATATACAGTGTTACGCCCCCCGTACTAACACAGAGCCAAGGACGATTATAGCAAGCAAGCCGACCGGGAAAGCACTTTTGTCAGAAAATGCCCCTAGGGGGAATCGAACCCCCGCAATCCTTGCCAGTAGCCCGAGAGCTTACAGACATGGCTCGGCCAGCTAGCTGCCCTTTTTCTATGTGTAACCATTATTCATTCAAAATAAAAAATTCCGTTTTATATCACATGACAGTTTCAGTTCTGTCTTTCTTTAATTTCCGTCTTTACTACTGTATTTTCCTTTGTTAATTTCACTAATTAAATAAGAAACTTGATAAATGATCTCATTTCAAGTTCTTACGTGACAATTTTGCAAATCGTGCAGTCGTAAATTTACCTTTCCAAAACAGCATAAATCGTATGTTTATTATTGGTGTCATTATAAACTAAAAACTGAAACTGGAAAAAGCCTGTCGCCTATATTCAGTAGCATTTTATCAATTCAACAACTTATTTCAACTGATACAGCAATGTCAATATTTCACAGGCTGCTTCAGTCAATTGCTTTACTCACAGGTGACAACGTACTCAATATGTTTCGTCATAAGTATTGTAAATAGGTCGAATTTGCTCAGAAAATTGGAAGCGCCACCTTAAAAATTCAACAATACCAAATATTATGAATTTCATGTTGATCAACTAACCTTGAAAAGAATCACAAAAAATGGAATTATTAATGTTGGTTGGCCATCAAAACTAATAAAAAAATCATCGAGGTTGCGCAAGAATGCAAATAGCAACGATGTTTACCCCACGGTATAGTTTGCCCTTGTAAGCACTGCAGTGCAGATGTTTCTAATAGTATCCTCAGTTTATGCTTTTGACACTTACATAACTTTTAATGGGCACTTTAAATATAGTATATGCAATACTTGCAACTGTAAGTTACTGTAACAATAACACATTATATCGCTTAAATAAGTGACATAATTATTTTGTTTTATATTATCTATAGGACCATATTTGACACTATTCAGAGCCAACTTGTAAAAGTACACTGTAATGACCAACGTTTTAATAATCATTTTAGCTAGATTGCTCTCCAGTCCTTTAGTTTTATTCGCCATATTTTTGGTTATCATGCGGCAGTCTCGAATGCGGCATTTAAATGCAAATTTGCTTTTTATTTCATATCAATAGTGCAACACCTAAACGCTTGGTATTGTAGGTGTATTTCAATAATATTTGTTCTCGATGTTGTTCCATCTTTAGGGAATAGACTACGTCTAAATAGGAAAACTTATTGGAAATTAAGTACTTTAAAAGAAGGGCAAAGTTTAAGTCATGTTTATAGGCCATTTCAAATTTTGCATGAAAATGCCATGTGTTATATGGGTCCTTATATCGTTTCCTTCAACTCCATACTCATGATTAGCTGATTTTATTCTTATTTAATAATACTGACAATAATAATAATTATTATTATTATCAGTATTATTTGGAGGCTACTTGGAGACCATTGGGAAATGTCGTTTGGTGTTGCGGTATAAAAATGGGAATTTAATTTTTTGTAAATTCAAATAAAATATTATTATCTTGGAAGGGGGGATGTGGAGAAAATAATAGATTTATGCGGAAGTTTCATAGGTCTTTTAAGCTACTTTGGGTAAATTATGGGAACCAGTTTGTTAAAGGAAAGGCTAGTCTATTTAAGTTTAAAAAGGGATTAGAAGAGGAACAGTAAGATTGCCAGGTGGCAGTTGAGTAGTAGTGATAATAGATGCCTGATAAATCCATAAACTGTCATAGGCTACAAGCATTTTCTTTAGCTACGCTGGAAATGGAAGAACTAACTTGTGACTTGGTTTTCAGAACGTAATTCATACCATATGACTAAACATAACTAAACTTATCAAACAGAAGAAGCACATCTTTGCATATAATGAATTTTAGAACTTCTGCAAATCCATTATCAGCGTCAACGCAAGACATAAACCCTAAATCCCTATCATTCATCCACAATGCTTCTACATAGCATTGAATGACACGGCTATTTTCAATCGTCATAAATTACATGGCAACTTATCCATGACACCAAAATTGAAAAATCCAAAAATAACAAAAAAATTTCGAAAAAAATCAAAAACAGAAATAAATTTCTCATCTGAAAAATAAATCCGTCGATTTTAAAAATGCACATAAATAAAAAGCTTTGAGAATTTCATCAAGCAAGATGGTTTTTGGCTTATTTACTTCACCACCCCCAGTCCATCCTCCTCCACATCCTCCTTCACATCCTCCTCTACATCCTCCTCCTGCTGCCGTATCCAAAGAGAAACATCATGATCTCCCACCTCCAATCGTTGTCGTCCACTCCAACGAGCCACGCAAATCCGGTGACTCCAGCAAACCCCCCGCGGAAGCCCGCAAATCGAAAGAATCCCTTTTAAAGCAAGACTCTGGCAAGGTTGGGCAAGTAATCATTCCTCACCTCCATGGTGGCCACCTACGAGAATCTGCTCCTCCACATCTCATCCTGCACAACGTTCCCCTTGTCCTCCAGGCCCCATCCAGCACATCCGACCAAGGTTTGGGAAGTGGGAGCAACAGCAGAACAGACGGGATTCTTCCTCTCCTCCTCTACGAAGCTCAGCACAACAAGAAACAACTTCCAAACTGGCTCAAACATTATCGCTATGTGGCTTACGTGGTTTACTTTCTGATTTCGGTGAGCAGAAAAATTCAAATTAAAAAAAACTTTAAAAAATAATTTAAATTCGTTCTTATTTTCATTTCTTAACAGCTCTATTCTTGGGGATACCTCACATTCATTGGCTACTTCCAAGCTCATCCCCGCATGCAAATCCAGTATATTGCTGTCGTCAAGTTTTTGGAGTTCAATTCATATTCCCTTCTGAGTCCTCTTCTTTGCACCGTCTGTAAGTGAAAAAAAAACATTTTAAACTGAATTTAAATTGGAATTTTCAATAAAATTTATATAATTTTCTTCTATATCGCAATAAAGACATGTCCCTCCTCGCCTACCAAGTCTACAAGCGAGTGAACCTCAACGAAGGTGATTTCTTCGGGCTCCTCGGTCTCCTCCTCCTCTTCTCCTTAATAAACCTTCACGACGGCTACGGCATGCTCCGCCTCTACCGCTTCACCGAAAAGGATTACAACAAAACGACGGAGCGTACCCTGGATCCTCCACGCCGCAACAAACTCTCTAGGAACGATCTTCACTGGCAATATGCTTGGTCAACTCGTCCTTCCTGCGCTAAAAAATATGTTCGTGACATGATCTACCAACATGAGCAAGACATGCGTCACTACAAGAAGCAAATTTTGGTAGCCCCCGAATCAATCTTGCATCAGAGAGCTCTACAAAATGTGAAAACTGCGATGAGGGGAATGGCCAAGTTAAACTGTAAGGAATGGCATGATGAGGTGGCGACTGCGAAAACGAGGTTTTGGATGAGAGATCTTCAAGAAGAATTCAAATGTTGTGGTCCGTACGGCTATCAAACTTTGGAGGGAGTGGTTTGACACGCCGGAAGCGACGGGATGTGATGAAGCTTGGATTGATCCGGATACGGGAGATATTAAGGATTGTTTTGATGGGTTGATGAATTGGTTTCATGATATTTTTGAGACGATGTTTATCATCATGTTTATTCAGTCAGGACTTTGGATTATTTCGATGGTTTTTGCTAGTATTCATTTTGCAGCGATGAAATATGAGCAGGAGCTACCGGAAAAGAAGTTTTCGTTGTTGAAGTGAGTGAAAAAGACGTGATTTCGTGATTTTTTATGAATTATACTAACTTTTTGTTGATTTTTTTGGGACAATTAATAAATTTTTAGCATGCAAGAGCTCAATACTGTCAAGGATGATGACTTGGCGTGGGCAAGACCATCCTCTAAACATGATATTGAAGTGGAAATTGGAGGAGGAGAAGAAATGAAGCCGGTGAAGGTGAAGGAAGCTTCAGAATCGGGAGGGTCAGCCACTCACAAGCATAAGCATAGTAAAAAGCACTTGAATAAGTGAACTTGGGTCGGAAATCTAATGCAATTTTTAAAATATAAAAAATAACGCTTGAGAATTTTATAATGGAACAAATGGTTGAACAAATAAAAATATTGATTTGTAGTAAAATATCCGCTGTTTTAACTAAATTTCTTTATTATTTTTACGTCTTTTATTAAAGAGGTCTTGTAGAAAAAATTGTTAGGATTTAAAAACAGTCGAGCATATCTAAAGGGAAGAAAAGCTAGGGTGGAAAGAGGAGAAAGGGGCAAGCTAAGACTGAAGCTTCAACAGAATAAGAATACACGAAAGGATTACATGAAATTACATAAATATTTGGAAAAATTTCAATGCTTTTTTTTAAATTTCGTTGAAATAAGATTTTAATTTGGGCTCTGATTTATTTTGTTATGATGACTTGATGACTATCTTAAATTTACAACCCATTACCACCTATAGCATTTCTTTCTTTAATTTTACTTCAAATGAATCTAGTATAAGCGTCACTATATCTCATATAAAAAGTGTGTCATGAATTTATGCATTAGTATTATTCACTTTAATTATGGATATATAAATAAGGGCAAATAGAAAAGGACAGAAGGCAATCCCATATAGTATATAAACGTTGACAAATTGAAAGTATTTATTGCGTTATGCGTTGCAATTTTATATCGTGAATCCAACGTCTCTAGTTTTTTGCTAATCAGTTTTCAAAAGAATTTTGGAGAGCAAAAATAGATCGCTAAGACGGAGGAATCGAACCTCTGTGACTCGCATCACCTACAAGTTTGAAGACTGCAATCTAGAACCAACAAGGCTCATCTGTGCACCTGGGCACTGCTTTCGTTAGTGTTTGTAATCGCTGCTTGCAAAATTCTTCTTATCATTTCAGCAGAAAATGCTAATAAGCAGAGTAAAAAATTGTCACTTGCATAATAAATTTATTGAAACAAGCATACTGTACTATCAGAGTTACATACGGAGATGCGATTAAAGATAATAAAATAGAATGTTACATTTCAGTTGATATCAGAGTCATTAGGGATTGTTTGCCAAGTTGGTACTTTTGATTAGAAGTAACCTCCGAATCCCCCATGTCTCCCGTATCCTCCATAACTTCCGAGCCCATAACCACCATATCCTCCAAGTCCATAGCCACCAAATCCTCCATATCTTCCGAGCCCGTAGCCTCCATATCCTCCATAACTTCCGAGTCCATATCCACCGTATCCTCCCCAACGACGTGCTTGCCTCTCAGATCCTTCTTGAGTTTCCACTGCTAATGCGACTCCAAGGACGATAGCCAAAATGAAAAAGACGGCCTGAAATCGGAATAAAAACATATTGAAAATATGAAGAAAATACATGGATAATAAAGGACAATCTAATTTATAAACACACCTTCATGATGATCAGAATTGTTTGTGTTTCTGGTATAAGAACTGCTGTCTTTTTGCTGTGTGGTTGCAAGGTTGATGTTGTGATACATAATTCTGCTTATTCTCTGGCTTTTATACTAAATATTTAATGTTTATTTACATAATTAGTCCTACAAACAACTAATTTTCTCTTATCACAAAACGAAAAAGGTCTAATTACATAAATATAAGGAAGGTTTGGCTTTCGTTTGCCTCAATTTTTCCTTCTTCATAGCATGTTGTCAAATCACATTACGAACAGATATCAATTGATGATAAAGTGACCACGGCTATTTTCCAAAACGGTGTAGCAAAAGAAGATAGGAGTTATCAAGTCATTGCGGTTTATGCTCAGCTTCATTTTGTGATAATACTCTTTCGTTTCACAATAGAACCATCCTGTTTTCACAAAACGAATGGGAAAATCCGTTATCATACTCATGGCATAAACCACGTAGGATACTCCTTAATCAAAACAACACGAACCAAATATTTCTAATTGATATTGATGTTGCACAATCCTCCAGGCCAACGTTCCTTTTGTCTTCCAGACCCCATCCAACACATCTGATCCCGGTTTGGTCAGACAGATGAGAGGTTTTCCGTATTAAAATCCAAGTTTCCCATTTTACCACATCTTTGAAGCATATTTTATTTTTGGTAAATAGCTTTGGAATATTGCGATGGTTTTTGCTAGTATTCATTTAGCAGGGATGAAGTATGAGCAGGAGCTACCGGAAAAGAAGTTTTCGTTGCTGAAGCGAGTAAAAATGGGGTGATTTTGTGACTTTTTTTATTAATTAAACTAACGTTTTGTTGATTTTTTGGGACAAATAATAAATTAAGTATCAAGGAGCTCGATATTGCCAAGGATGATGCCTTGGCGTGGGCAAGACCATCCAAACGCGATGTTGAGGCTGGGATTGGAGAAGGTGGAGAAGAGATGAAGCCGGTGAAAGTAAAGGAGGTTTCAGAATCCGGAGGGACAGCCACTCACAACCATAAACATAGCAAAAAGTGAACTTGATTATGAAATCTAATGCAATTTCTATAGTCTACAAAACCACTTCAGAATTTTATAATGGAAGAGGTTGAACAAATTAAAAAAATTGATTTTATAGTACTATAACTCCTGCTTCAGCTAAGTTTCTTTATTATTTTTGTATTTCTTTTATTAAAGAGGGTTTGTAGAAAAAATTGTTAGGATTTACAAATTGTAGTGATTTGTGTGTCGTAAAAAAAATGAATGAGCAGATCGTTCCGTTCCATCGAGCCTATCTAATTGGAAGAAAGAGGAGAAAGGGGCAAGCTAAGACTGAAGCTTTAACACAATAAGAATAAAGGGTTACATGAAATTACATAAATAGTTGGAAAACTTTCAATGCTTTATTTTAATTTCGTTGAAATAAAACTTGAATTTTGAGTTCTGACTTATTTTTTGTTATGCTGACTATCTTAAATTTACAACCCATTACCACCTACAGAAATTCTTTCCTTAATTTTACTGCAAATGAATGTAGTACTAGCGTCATTATATCTCATATGAAAAATTATTATTAATTTGAATGAAAATTTTCAAAAAACTATTTTTCAGGTGGTATGAATTTTATGCATTATTATTAACTTTCCCAAAAACCCCTTTGACTTTCACCGGAACAATAGAATTTCCCAACCCAATTGCACTTCTATTCACAAAGTCATGATTGTCCTTATAAAAGCAAGTTGTTTTCAACTCGTCGTCAATACTCCGTAGCCAATCTAATGAGCAATCTCCATACTTGTAGGCGGAACACCTTTCAATCTTATGGTCATAAATGAGACGTCGATTGAGACCCTTTATCTACACATATTCGACAAGTCTACTCGTCGCATTTTGGATTTTATACGGTTCCAAAGGATCGATAAGGCTCCACAAGAGGAAACCCCTTCGTAAGGTGAGCGCTTCGAGCTCCCGATACGTCTTACTTGCACATATCGACGAATTGGGTACAATTATCGTGAATAGAATTAAATTTATGTGTCTCGTTTTTTCGTTAGTGTTTATAATCGCCGCTTGCAAAATTCTTCTCATATTTTCAGTAGATAATGCTAATGAGCAGAGTACAACATTGTCAGTTGCATAATAAATTTATTGAAACAAACATGCTGTACTACCAGAGTCACATACGTGGATACGTTTAAAGATAATAAAATAGAATGTTAGATTTCAGTTGACATCAGAGTCATTAGGGATGGTTTGCCAAGTTGGTACTTTTGATTAGTAGTAACCGAATCCCCCATATCTCCCATAACTTCCGAGTCCATAACCACCATATCCTCCAAGTCCATACCCACCAAATCCTCCATATCTTCCGAGCCCGTATGCCCCCATATCCTCCATAACTTCCGAGTCCATATCCACCGTATCCTCCCCAACGACGTGCTTCCCTCTCAGATCCTTCTTGAGTTTCCACTGCTAATGCGACTCCAAGGACGATAGCCAAAATGAAAAAGACGGCCTGAAATCGGGATAGAAACATAAGAAGAAAATACATATGATAAAGTATATTATTATTATTATAATTTTAACTCACCTTCATGATGATCAGAATTGTTTGGGTTTCTGGTATTAGAACTGCTGTCTTTTTGCTGTTTGGTTGCAAGGTTGATGTTGTGATACATAATTCTGCTCATTCTCTGGCTTTTATACTAAAAATTTACTGTTTACCAACATAATTAGTCTTTCAAACAACTAATTTTCTCTTATCACCAAACGAAAAAGGTCTAATTACATAAATATAAGGAAGGCTTGGCTTTCGTTTGCCCCAATTTTTCCTCCAATTAGTCAAGTCAGTTAATGTAACCAATTGTAATCTCTTGGGGAATAAATTAAAGCTTCATAGCATGCTGTAAAATCACATTACGAAAAGATATCAATTGATGATAAAATGACCACGGCTATTTTCCAAAACGGTGTATCAAAAGAAGATAAGAGTTATCAAGTCATTACGGTTTATGCTCAGCTTCATTTTGTGATAATACTTTATTTAGTTATGTCACGCTTTCCTTTCACAATAGAACCATCCTGTTTTCACAAAACGAAAGGGAAAATCCGTTATCATACCCATGACATTCAGAACGTAGGATACTCCTTAATCAAAACAACACGAACCAAATATTTCTAATTGATATTGATGTTGCACAATGCTCCAGCCCAACGTTCCTCTTGTCCTCCAGGCCCCATCCAGCACATCCGATCAAGGTTTGGGAATGGTTTCAGAATCCGGAGGGACAGCCATTCACAACCATAAACATAGCAAAAAGTTGTAAGTTGAACTTATTAGTTGCTCCGTACCTTTTACTGATATTATCCAACCAGTGATTTTTGAATCCATCTTGTCTTTTTAATTGCGATTAGTTATTGATTAAATTAATTACTAAAACGGAAATCAATCGCTTTTCGTCACTTCATTTTACGATACAGGCATTTTGTTTGTGTACCGAATTTATTTAATTACTGACATCCAACCTGAAATCTTTTGAGAACAGTCGCGCCATAATTGGTTGTGTCATATAATTTGGAGTAACTACGCCGGGTAGACGTCGTTCCCAACAATTCTGAAATCTAATGCAATTTTTATACCACAAAACCACTTTAGAATTTTATAATGGAAGAGGTTGAACAAATAAAAAAATTGATTTTATAGTTCTATAACTCCTGCTTTAGCTAAGTTTTTCTTTATTATTTTTACGTCTTTTATTAAAGAGGTTTTGTAAAAAATTATTAGGATTTAGAAAATATCGTGATTTGTATGTCATGAAAAAATTAATGAGCATATCATAGTTCCATTCCATCGAGCATATCGAAAGGGAAGAATGGCATGGTGGAAAGAGGAGAAAGGGGCAAGCTAAGACTGACACTCTAAGGCAATAAAAATAAAGGGTTACATGCAATTACATAAATATTTGGAAAACTTTCAATGCTTTATTTTAATTTCGTTGAAATAAAACTTGAATTTGGGTTCTGATTTATTTTTTGTGATGCTGACTTACAATGTTAAATTTACAACCCATTACCACCTACAGAAATTCTTTCCTTAATTTTACTGCAAATGAATCTAGTACTAGCGTCATTGTATCTCATATGAAAAATTATTATTAATTTGAATGAAAATATTCAAAAAATATTTTTCAGGTGCTTTGAATTTTATGCATTATTATTCACTTTCTCAAAAAAACCTTTGACGAATAGAATTTCCAAACCCAATTGCACTTCTATTCACACAGTCATATGATTGTCCTTATAAAAGCTAGTTGTTTTCAACTCGTTGTCAATACTCCGTAACCAATCTAATGAGTAGACCCCGGATTTAGCTGTTTTTATATATTTGGCATCGGTGACTGTATGGTAATTTCCTTTTGGATGTGCACGATATAGATGAAAATATGGTCTTTTAGACCAGTTTGTTTTGGCATATCCAGCATATTTTGCGATTTCAAGTATGCTGCATATGCTGTAATATATTTAAGCAATTTTTACTATATATGTATGCCGCAACGATTTTCAGCCTTGAGCTGCTCAAACAGAGGTGTATATTTTTAAGCAATTACGCATAAAAGGATAAATTATGCACAAAAGGATATGCGGTTTAAAAAAATATTTATTTATGAAATGGATTTTGTGTCATTCCTGATGTAATTGCTAAAAGATTTGGGCTAATATGTAAGTTAGCATTGAAAGAAGACATTTACTGGTGTCAATTTCTTTAGATAGGATACAATTAAAAGCATATTCCATTTATGTGAAGTTTCGTATGCCCGATAATTAAATTAAACTTGAACTTAAACAACATATTATCGCATGGTACCACATTGCACTACAGTGAAGTTAGAACTTGGTTAAGTATCGAGAGTGTTTCCCGAGCATAGATGACATACATTTTTAGCCACTTTTCAGTCACAAAACACTTGAAATGCATCCCCTTCCAGGACTTATTACTCTACGAACTACTTCATAGATATTTGAGGCATCAAAAACATTCTTAAGAGAATTTAAGATTTCGAAATATTTTAACAGGGGGGACCCTGACGCAAATAATTTTCCCCATGTTAATCTCCATAAGAAAAACTGAAAATTTTCAAGTGGACTTCGAAAATCAAAATGTACTGTAACTTGGAAACAATTGGCCATGGAGTAAAATTCTTTTGCATACATTTATACTTCACTATCTATGTACGTCTGTGCTCCGTAGCAGCCAAATCGCTGAGTTGCAGCCTTGGTAGTTCCCGTGTAAATTAGACTGCTGAAGAATTTAGAATTGCGTTGTCATTTCATTTTTATTTGAATAAGAGTCTAACTAACGTGTATGTGAAGGTATATTTGCACTACTATATCTCAATGTGTCTTACGCAAGCCAGATATGCCATAAAACCCCATTTTTTACAGCATATTTAACAGCATATTTTGGTCATTTTAAGAGCATACCAGCATGCATATTTTGCTATTTTATACAGCATATTTATCCGGGCCCTACTCATAATCTTATCACAGGCAGCAAATCATGAATACAATGCATTCATTGATCTCAATTAAGTCATACTTGGTATGGTAGAAAGAAAGTGGATTTTGTTCCTTTTTTTGCATCAGTATTTCCATAATATACTTTATATGCTAAGGTAAACCCTCAAATCTTCCAAGACCTACTTAAAAAATCAAAATGTACATTATGTATTTTTTACTGGAATTATACTATAGAGCATTCCTTATACCTACTCTTTCTACATTCTACATTTCACTATGAACTTCTAACTGAATGATCCTTTCTGTATTTAGCTATTCCGGTTAGCAAAAGATGCAAACGTATATAAAATTCTGGTGCTATGTAATCCTAACTTCTTGAATTTTGCAAAAGAGTAAATACATTTCACCATTTAAGCTGATTTGGCCTGGACAATCATAAAAATTTTGTGAAGTAGGAACTGTGTTGCATGTTGTCTGAAAGAAGGTTCTTCCATGTTTTCTCAAAAGATTGTCCACAACAAGAGATTGACGAACTATTCGAAAAATAGAAGGTCCTTCATTTTTCCAATCATCAAATCCTTCTCAGACCAATCAATTTCAGTTTTTTTTCTCACCCTCCATACAACTGTTTTCCTTAGATACAAGAATCTTACACCCTAACAATGATAGACGAAAGTTAACCAATAACTCAACAAAAATGATCGTTGCATAAAGGAGCGTTACAAAATTTCCATAAGCTAAAGATCCTAAGCCCTTGAAGCAGAATCACTTTTCTGATGCAAAGTAGCTCAAATGATCTCTTATTTTTATTTTCACCCAAGTTTATGCCGGTTATATATAAAACATATGGATTAATTAAAGTTTTGTGAGGTGGTTCTTACGTGACAGTGCAATAAAGCCGGTGCATAATAAAGTAACATTTAAAATCAATTATTTTGATGAATGTAAAGTAAGACGATATCAATTCCATTTGCTTTCACTTTAGTTACATAATTTACTATTACGTATATATATTAATAGATGGAATAGAGTTATCATAAGTACAATATTTGACTCTTGTTCTTAAGTCGACCTAACAAGCCAATATAAAAAGCTCGCGAGAAAAATTCAAATAACATAAAGCCCAATAAAAATATTATAAAAATATTGTATTATGTTCAATATTAGTTTCATTTGTTTCCTTCCCTTCAGATCTAGATGACTCTAGAACTCAACTTTCACTTGCTGCTTCATCAAATCCTCTTCCTGCGTGAGTTTCAAGTGTATCCACCCTCTTTGAGCCTCAGTTAGCATGCCCTAAAAATTTCAAACATTGAAATAAACGGAAAAGTTTAATAAAAATAATCGCATCAGCAATATAAGAATTCGACCCTGTAAACATACTAATGAATATAAATGACTACCTGTTGATTTATCAAACTCTCCATTTCCCTTCGAAACCCCTCGTCAAGACCTCCTTGCAGTAGACCCATCTGAATTTGAAGAATTTCCATCTGTAATAAATAGAAACATAAAACTTATTAACATTTTGCATTCCACCACTAGAGTCATCTGAATTAGTAAATGACGATTATAAGACTAAAATATATTACCTGTTTATTGATGAAATATAGCTGGTTCTTCCGAAAATCCCAGTCAAAATCAATGTCATCGTCTTGTGCAGAATCGTTTTTAAATTCGCTAGTACCTGCCTCATGTTTCAGGGAAGTTGAAACTCCATTTGAAATTGGGCCAGTAATTTCCAAACGACTTCTTTTGGATTTCTTCAGAGCTTCATGTGCCGCTGTTAGATTGAAAAGATTACGTTATTGACACCATTATATATTTTACAAGAAAAGAGTTTAAAAAAATTTCATCCACTTTTACCTTCACGCTTCATTGATGATGAAGGCTTATCCACTACATTATTGAGGTCACTTCTTGAAGAAATCTTCTTTCCACTGTGCGCTTTAATTGAGGAAGGGTTGCCAAATTTGTTGTCCTCTGCATGCCTGCGTTTGAATTTGCTAAAACCAGTTTCACGTTCGGATGATGAAGTGGAAGCTGGTAATAAGCTATCCGCAAGCGGAACTCCATTTGAAATCGGATTACTAAGAATTCCGTTACGCCCCCGTCTAGGTATTGTAGAATGGTCATGAGCAGCTGTAAGAAAGAATATATTACGTTGTTGACACCAAAAAACACTTTAAATGCAAAGAATTAAGAGATAAATTTTGTTAACTTTCACCTTTATTGTCCCGCGAATGATAGAGACTCGCCCACTACATTAATGATGTCATCTTGTTTTGTAGATTTTTTCTTCCCACGGTGAGCTTTGGACGAGGAACGTTTGTTAGAGTTGTTGTCTCCAGTTTTATCCGCACCTGCAAAAATACAACAAAAACGAAGATAAGAAATTAATGTGTGAACTTTACGTATAGATAGATGGATGAAACTAGTGAGATATTGAAGCGGGTGGATGTCCGTACATTTTACAATAGGCTTACAAACCCTTTTTCGGTTATCGATCTCAATCTTCGGCATTGCTCTCAGCATCCCGTTCCACGCTTTCTCCAACGATTTTGCGAATCGATGGGCAACACAACGTTTCGAGTAATATCGAGTAGCATTTTTGAATATTTGTTGGAAGTCGGCGATGCATTCCTCAGAAGTTTTGTAAAAGTGGGTTTTTAGCCTATCTCGAATGATTCCAAGATCCATTTCTCCAACGATTTTGCGAATCGATGGGCAACACAACGTTTCGAGTAATATCGAGTAGCATTTTTGAATATTTGTTGGAAGTCGGCGATACATTCCTCAGAAGTCTTGTAAAAGTGGGTTTTTAGCCTCTCTCGAATGATTCCAAGATCCATGGGATGAGTAATAACGAAGTAGTAGTCCTACAATCAAATGAAACAATTAGATAGTTTTTGTGCATAATTATAAAACGATTCTACAATGCATCAACTACACCACTTACCCTGTGGTTCCTCTTTCTGGCATCCACAGGCTTTAAAAACGGAGCAGCGTCTTCTCTTTTCCGTAAAATGGGAAGAATGATGTCTTTAATGAAATCCAGGCGATCCCTATCTGTGGAAGAATGTCCTGAAACTGAGATTGTCTTTTCCTTTGATGACTTTGAGGAATCCATGCCTGTCTCTACTACTAGATTTGTAAGATTCAAGGAAATATTTTTGGTGTACGTAAATTTGAAAACAGAAATAAAATGGAGTTGGGAACATTTGTAAGTTTTCTGTAAAGTTTGAAAATCTTACGATTAGTTGATATCTCGAAAAACTTTCACTATGTTCCTGGAAATATTCTGCTTAAAAGAAATTTCACTTTTGGACAGAAATTGAAGTTTCATGCTCCAAATCGAGCCAAAACAAGAATGAAGCCTGAACCAGCCAAACTCCCTATTTATACCCGTTTCAAATCCGTTGCGGTAAGTCCGGCCGTATGCCATTTTGTAAATGAAGTACCTTAATCACAACTTCCGGTCAGAATGCAGAAGGCCGTTTATGCGAACTCAAAGCCACTATTGATTTCGAAATATACCCGGAAATATGATTGTATGGAATCTCAAATTAAATTGGTTGTTATAGCAGTTCAGCTAATTTTGAAATCCTTGATAGTACTGACGATTTCAAAAGCCATTCATATAAGAATGCATAATTCTCAAGATTACCATAAATAACCAATTTAAAATTTAGCGCATCGCTTTGGTATGATTTTTGTCAAACAATTAAATTGATTTTTATTTCGATTCCATTTAATATTAAATCTTGTCAAATCTTTCTGTGACGGTCACCGATACAAATCCTATGATTAACCTTGTACAAGCAACTTGCTTCAGTAATTCCTTTAACAGGTTTCAAAATATTCATTTATTCGGGGCATTAAGAAACTTTCACCAGTTACACAACAAAATGAAATGTGCCTACGGTTAAGTTAAATTGGTAATAACCTTTGTGAAGCCCAAACTAGAACCCTCACCCTCCAGATGACTCTCAACTCCATCATAACTTCTAATACTATTTGATGAATGGAAAAAATGAGATTTTATCTTTTCTGCAAGAAACTCCATAAAATATTTCATATGTTAAAGGGGAAAAAATCCTACCCCAAATTTTCCTGCAACTAGGTCCAAAATCTTCATCTGAAAATATTTACATGCTTGTAGAGGCTAGAAAATTCCCTTTTTTCATATTTTCCTTTGCAATCTCCTCCATCACCTCCTTTTCCCCCGAATTGCAGGGGTGTGAGCAAGGGATTATTAGACCTACTTATATTTAATTATATAACGTTTCACTGGAATCGGAGACGTCGTAAGATTCCTCGTGATTTCTGTTTCGATCAAAAACGGATGAAGGTTAATAGCATAAAATACACAATGAATTCCATTGTGTCTCTATCATTTCCCTTGTCATGTTTCATTTTGAAAGTAAAGCCGTGATTGGCAATCTCAACAAAAACATTTTTAAAAAACGAAACGAAATTAAACTTTTGAGTTTTAAACCCAAAACTAATGATAATATTCAACTTTTGATGTCTGAAGACGAGTGTTGACATCGCCTGAGCAATCTGTCAGGAGAATCGTTAAATTAAATTTTTTTATTTTTTATTAAATTTAAATTAAATTATTTTATTTTATGAATTATTAAATTTTAAATTAAACGTTAAATGTGGATGGGGTTTTAGTAACAAGCGAATGAAGAAAGAAAGAAGAACATGTGACAAGGTGGAAATATGAGTTTATGTTTTCGTCAGAATGAAATATGGGATTGCTAATACCAATGTAAATGTTTCATGTAGACCATATGCTTATTGATTTTTATAAGAAGCAAAAGTGGTATAATGTTATTCATTTGCTTCGCTTACAATTCCTTCTTCTCAAATAATCTTTCAATTCGCGCAATTTATACGTATATCTATCCGTAGCGTAATATTTGGAGCAGTGTTAGCTTGACAAAAAGCAGCAGGACAATGAGAATATAGCAGAAGCATAATAACACCATTCAACATTCAGCAGGATGTACAGCATGGAATGGGAATCTAGCAGGTAAGTTTCCATTTCAATGCTTGGAATGACATGGCTACCCTTATTTTCTATCATTGATTCTGGAATATGTTCAAAAATGTGAAAAATGCAAAATCGAAAGAATGATAGACCATTGATAAGTTTTTTAACTTCAATGAAAGATTTATTCAGACATGATCAAAATGGTGTGCCCCCGGCCCTCTGTTTTTTACTAACTAGATCGAATTAAGTTTAAATGAATTTAGAATGACGCTCTTTATTATGATATAAATATAAATCAATAACTAATAAACATACTCATAAAGACAACAAAATTTTCATTTTTATGCCATTCATTAATACATTTTGATATTGACATTTATTTAAACTCTTGTACGTAGCAAAAATACCGCAATAATACAATTCATATTATAACCCAAGTAATTATAGCCAATACAGCATATTTTCTTAACGTTTTATATTATGTTTGTATTTAGCATGTAAAAATTCTGTCGTAACTATAATCAAATTGAATACATATGGTAACTGTTGGAACACAAATGTATACTTTTTTCAAATATTACAAACACGTTTTACAAAATGAAAGCAATAAACAACGGTGATACATTTCATAATTGATTATAAATTAAAGAGAAAACCTAAGTAAAAACAAACTACAATCTATCAAAATAAAAAATCATTAAAAACCATTTTTCCATTCTCTTTTACAAAAAATAAAATTACATCCGGTTTAATACCTTTCAAACTGGACGTTTAAGACTATTTAATTACTGCCAGAGTTTTTAACTAATGGAAATACACAATACGAAACAAATAACCACGCTGATACATTTCATCATTGATTGTAACTTAACGAGAAAGCCTGTGCTAAAAATCTGTCCTGTCTTATAAATTTGGAAATACAATACCATTAATTTGGATTAAAAGTTAAAATGCATTGGATGGGAAATCCGCATAGTAACTACAATATGCAGAATGTGATCTAAAGCCTTTGGGAAAAGGCTGCGTTGTTTTTCACTTCAAATAGAATACTAAAGTCTAGCCTGATACCTTTCAAGCTAAACTTGCATTTTAATTTAACTATAACTATAATTGTCAATTAATTTAATCTACCATTTTGCATTTCGAGAGAAACAAAACCCTAACTAAAACAATCTACATTCATCGACAGCCTGACGTTAGACGACACATCTTGATGTTACAGCCAAATACTTCCACATATATATTTAGGTACGGATCAAAAGTCGTCCTTTTTATGAGTACTTTTGCTGTGTAATTGTAAGAAAATGGATTAAAATTATATGCTCAGGAATGGAAGCTAACAGCAGTGAGAGCTTATCAGAGTGAAAACATGAACTAAAACTATAGTTAATGAAGTAGATGAATGAATTGGAGGGATACACTAAAAATGATATAATTCCTTTTGATCATCCTCGACAGTGTCTTTCCTAGCCAGATATTGGCTAGGAAACAACAAAGAACCTGACGGTAGCCTGCCTGATAAAATTAACGCATAATCATTGAAACCCGTTCCCAGGGCGTGGCTACTATGGCTAGTAGCATATGTTTTTATTTAATTGCTGTGTGGTGTCGTTTCTTGGAATACGGATGGCGCAAGTTGTGATTGACCATTTTATCAGTGACTGTTTACAATTATTGTAAATTGTAATAACTATTAAAATTGTTGTGTTAATACAATGCAAAGCTCATTTCCGTAAAACACTATATTGATATGACAGTTGTTTGTGTGATGCACGATGATTACTGGTTAGATCTCATAGCGATAAATACAAACAAGCATGTAGTTTTGACAACTAACGCGGATTTGGATTCCAGAATGGAGCGGTGACAAGCGCCTTGCAGAATTACGTAACTTAGCATGCTTATGATCATGTTTCTGTGTCTCTATTATGTTATCATTTTTTATAAGCCTTTCAACAACATTAAAAAGATCTTACTAAAAATATTCTTGACTCATCTCCCAAGTCAAATGATAATCTTTTTGGTGATAATTACAAAACTGTTTACCTGTGAAAATGCACTCAATATCCTGTGCAATAACGTCATACGAGGAGAGGCATATAAGTTTTAAACTTAAATGTTTAATATTAACATGCATTAACTACATATTATCGTCCTTTTAGTTTCATTCATCTATTTGCATTATGTATCTAGACTCACACTCAGTCAGTGAGGTGTAAAATTCTATATAATTCCATTAAAGTGCTAGGTATTTTTTTATTTGTAAAAAGTGCGAACGAAAAATAAATCAGGATATGCAAATCAAGATGACGTAATTCCAAGCGTCTCTATGTACCTAAGTATAAAAGCAAATTATATTTGTCAACTTTTTGATGGAGTGCATTGCTTCAAGGGGGCTATTAGCACTATCCGCTCATGAGCGTATAGTCCTCCTTCGCTGTAGCATACTGCACACGTCAGTTTTACCTCGTTGTGCATTGGCATGTGTAAAATGAGTACAGCCACACTGTATGAAAAGCTCGAGAAGTACATGTCTTTTCCTTTGCTATTACGTAGATACATAAAATGTGTTGTGTTCTCCTCTCCACTTGTAACGTAGGAAAAAGTGCAGCTGCAATTAACAATGTCCCGTATGTGTGGATGTTCTTTTTTTGGTACACACACATTGTTGAGAAGAATTTCACTTTAGTGTATCAGGTAAGTATATGTGCTAGGTATAAAACGACACCTGTCCTTTTGTATTTGCTATTCCAATCAATCAACATGTATACGATTTCATAACGTTATTTATGAAAATCCATTATGTACCTTTCCTATAAGCCCATTAATATGGAGAGGTGTTAATTTTATCATAAAATTTATGACATAAATCGATTCGGTATGACTGGCTGTATGTGTATGTGTATGCATTGTTGATGATGAATTATGATGCTAGTAAAATGTGTACTTGTACATAGAGAACCATGCAATAGGGAAGAGTAGACGTTTTAAATGTCAAGCTATGTATTCCAAAATGTAAAAAATTAAACTACATACAAGGTATTCCACCAAAGAAATTTATTAGGTGTTAACGAGTAGTACGCTCTTTAGCAAATAAATTCATGTGTAGAAAGAAGTATCTCACACAAACTACCACATAATGCACAATGCACCGTTAAGCTTGTATCATAAATTCGATTCTTAAACTGATACAATTAAACCTGAGGAGGAGATAAAGCCACTAGGTGTGTACTTGCTTGAACAAGAAATTACTTGGAAACAACGAGGTCACTCCTCCCGATTGCTATTTCGTCCTTTTCAGCTTCTGTAATATCCTAACAAGTAATTTATTCTTCATTCTGTCTTGAGCAACCCACTAAGCTTTGTTCTCTAGAAAAATCATCGTATCAACCAAATAAGACTTGACACCAGGACCCGAAATACTAACATAAAATGGCTAAATGCTACGTCGTGTTTTCTATTATTCTAATGACGATCGGTAATTTACGCTAAAAAGTTATTTTTACACAACTTGTTTGTTAAAATTAATTGCAGTGATACTTTGTTCATAACTTTTTTTCAAAAACAGCCATAGGGACCATCTTTCCGGCAACGGTTGCTGATCAATCAACACCAGCTTTAGTTTTGCCCAAGCATCCTTCAACTATCAATGATCAGAATGACGCCACACTGGCAGCAGGAAGAATATCTGGAACTACCGTGAGACAAAATAAGCATGCTAATGGAAACACTGAGGGGAGTATCAACACGGAAATACCCCAAGGAAAGACTTCAGAGAACAAGAAGGGCGAGCCCGACTCCGATTCCAGCTATACTCTGGTCTTAGCAGTCTTCATCATAGTGTTCTGTGTGTTCTTTGTCACAATGATAATACGAGGTATTTACTTATACTTGCATCAAAAAGGAGAAGCATCCTACAAGCCATGTCGCCTCCAAGAACGGTATGTTACTAATTGTATAGCTTTCAACTCATTAATACGTCAAAGAGTACGTTAGTTGTTTATTTACCTTTACAGAAAACCAGTTGAAACGGTCTCCGTGGTCAATGTCTAATTGGTGTTACTCTACGATGTTCACTGTTTTGTCTATCAAATAATGTGCTCATCATCATTAATTGATTGTTTGCTAACTGGATTTCATGAAAATAAATTTTTTATGCATTCGTGCAATGGTCTGCCGTCTGTAAAATCGCACACCACGTATTGCATTGTGTTGAACCTATTTTCAAAAGAGGGCTACATTTCTACATGTATGACCAAATCTCCTCCTATCCATATTCAGAGTGCCACCACGCATATTCAATCGGATGGTATGATCCCTACCAACACTGGATCGTTCCAAGTATATTCTAAACTTCTGTATATCAACTTGAAGTGGAGATAATGGTGGACAAGTGCTTCCACACTTTCAACTTTCTCTACCATCTACTTAAAGAAAATCATTGTTTTTTCTCAAAATATTCACGTAGAAAAATTATCCAATACATAGGAAAAACTGTGAAATCGCTCATAAATCACAAAAATATTGATAAATTAAAAATCAATAACCAAACCACACGCACCAAATTTGCTCCTCACATTCTCTTGAATAGTGTTTGGTAGGACTCTAGTTTCTCAATTTCATACTGTAACTGATGCATTACTACAATGTCAATTAGACATATCTTCATCTTGGAAACCTTTCAGATTTAGAAGCTCGATATTATTTACTCTCATCCATTTTATTCCGAATGTAGTAGATTTGATTGTATCTAGACAGCCATTCTGAACAGCAGAATCAGAGTGGTCAAAATGAGTATACAGCAACTGCTCAATATCATTCCAAATATTACTTACTCTTCACGTCTTTCCATGATGCATGACTATCACTATATTCGATATTATATAAAAATGATTTTGGAAACTGGTAACAGCACATTGACATATGACAGATTGGACAAGAATTTGAGTGTCCCGGTCCTCGTACACGTGACATGGTAGTTTGGTAGTAGTTAATTAATTCTAATAAAAATACTACATTTTAGTAAATCTTGATTACTCCAGGCGGCTACTTTTTAAGTAATAAAACATAAATTTATGGCTTGTACGTATGTTTTTACTTTATTCGCATAGTCAAAGCTGATGCCGATAAACAAACAGGATTACACAAAAAGAGAATAATTTTAATATTTATAAACTGTAAAAATGAAATTTAAATTAACAAAGTGATTATTATGCACATCCCGACTGAATCATTTTAACCTTAAAATGCAGTTGTACCACTCTAAGTCTTGGAAAAACTAAAAAAAATCACTTATCATTTAATTATCTTTCTTCTTCCCCTCCTCTTTTGCTCCACCCTTCCTGGCATTCAAGAAACTAAATCTCGACTTTCTTGCCTCCTCCCCAGATTCGTCTTTTTTTGGATCTGTGAAAAGACAGTCAATCCATATTTAGTCAAAAAAAGAATTGTAATATATAACCAAATTGGCTTCCAAGCAAGGGGATTAGGATGTATCGCAGGAAAAATATTTATGTGATTTTCCTGTTACGAACGAACGAACACGAACCCTGTTTGAGATTTTCCGTCCTCTTTCTTTTCCCAACCGGAACTGGGCGGGAACCGGGATCCGAAGGAACCACGGGATTGGGCCTCTGAAGATCCTTGAGGACTCGAAGCTCTCTCTTCTTCCCTTCCTCCCTCTTCTATCATTCCTTCGCCTCCTCCTCCAGTTTCAGACTCGCTTTTATTTTTGAAACAAAATAATTGTCAAAGCCACTACGTAACACTGCACAGGTGAGTAGTCGTGGAATCATTTCCGATGACTAGAAAAAAGAAAAGCAGTTAACTCCAATATTTTTTCTTACCCAATATAAGGCACCAAGCCGACGTCTGCAGTTTTCTTTTGCACGTCCACACTGTCCGACGATTTGACCTTGTTTGAATGCCACCAGCGTGGGCCGCCCTTCTCCTTCTTATTCTTCCTTGTTGGATGACGAACCGTCCATTATTGATTATGTCTTTAGGATGAGGAAAACTTAAAATATAAGAATGGATGCTTACTGTAATGGATGGAGGAGCAAAACATTTCCAAAATATCATAATCTTATTGTAAATTACGGTCGGATAAAATAAACACGAATTAATTGATTTTTCTAAAATTAATACTCTCGATCCTTCGCTGTAGAAACTTAGCAACAACTTCAATAGTTAACTTACCAAGATCAACTGACGTAATATTGATGATGGTGCTGGTGGTGATGTAGAGAATGGGGAAAACAACAGAAAGGAGATTTTTTCTTCTTAGCTTTCTTCACACGCAAATGTGTTTTTTTGTTTTCCTTTTACGTTTGACTATACTATTGGAAATAGTATATACTGCATTGCATTGACGAGACCAAATCATCCCTTCTGATTGCTCAAACCCTATATACGCATGGATCAGCTTTGTAGGCAACCTTCATCATTAAATTGTGTATTCTTCAGGAGATGCCACCAAGCGAAACACTTCTTCATTTTTATATACAACACGTATATATACCAAAAGTTGCAAACAAGACAGCCTCTGAGCTATACATTAATTTTTCGTTTACCTATATTAAATTATAAACTACTTTTAGAGAAAGATAAGCAACTTGAACCTTTTATTTATGCAGCATAATTAAGTACTAACGATAAGTTTAGCCTAGTTCCTAACATAGCATTGCACTCAATTAATCCTTTTCCTTAGTAACACATACTAAAAACTCATTTACCCATGATGTACATAAAATAGCAGTAGGAATACTAATTGCATTGAATCCTGATTACATTTTGACAAACGTGAATTATGAAGTTACGAGGGGTTGTGCAAGGATGAAGGACTAGTAAGGAATTATTGTGAAAACTATACCTGAACCCCGTTAGAAGTGTGTCAACCTCGCGTTGTAACAAACTGTCAAAGAAGGTTAAAATGAATTCTGAGTTCAGAATGAAGTACCCGCCCAAGGGAAATTTTTTATTTGAGAAGCAACCCCAATGCCCTTTAGAACGGATTTGACTTTCTCATTTTTTGAAGCATATATTTTTGTTGTGCGACTGTTTCCCAGTTCTCGATCATATTGATCATCATTACATTTCCTACTTTGAGATTGTCTACTAAAGAACCTTTAGGGTTCCCAACTCTTCCGCATTCCCAACTGTATGTGCCATCACCCATAAAACCATCCCGTTCAGTAGTAGGCAAGACATAATCCGATTCAGTTCTATTGTGGCTGGCAATGAAAATCCGTTCCTAAACAGAACCATAGTGATGACTGTGGACATTTGTATGTATTCGGCAGGTGGAAGAATGTCGTCCAGTACGTATGCCAAGCTGTCAAGTCGATCATGAATCACGATTACATTCATGAAAGGAGACCCAGCCATGAAACTAATTACCAATGCGCATGTACAAAAAAACCATGCATTCCCTTTAGTTTTTGCAGATTGTTTGTCCGGTTCGTATTCTGGAATTGCATGTTGCAATAAAGTTTTTGGATAATTCAAGGCTTACATTAGTACAAAGGTCACACTTGCTTTTGGCCATTTTCAAGTGAACAAAATAGACATGATTAAATCTAGCTATTGTATCTAATGCTGGAATTTGTTTAATTATATCATGAAGGACTTGACTGAAGTAGTCAAAATCAGACGCTATCTAAAATGAGAAAGAAGACGACTTGAGTTTGCAATTTGAGGAAGCTCACTGCTTCCTTGTATGATTATATAAATTATGGAATGTTTTAATGCAATTTAAAAAACGGCACGTCAATTTCAATTTTTCAAAAACATCGAAATTACTTGCAATTCGCCAATCTGAACAAGCACCCAATTACATAAATTCAGAAGTTATTACGGGTTATGTGTTTCTCCTTCTTCAAATACTGCTCAATTCTTGGTTCTCATAGGTTTTTATTGAACTTAAGTATCAAGGTAAAACGCATAAAATATAAGTTTGACTTTCGTGCATTTTATGCTCCTAATATAATACTGTAGGCTAAATACAAATGTTACTCAGTAAGTATACGCCAATTAGATTATGCTGAAAAGGAATGACAAAAAATACAAAATGTTTATGTTATTACTTGATGACATAAATGGATGTTTGACTTTTAATGTATAATTTTTATAAAATACTTTCCGTAGATCGTATCCACCAGAAAGTTAGTACTATTGCCACTTGTTTGTACTACAAATCGTAATTATGTACCCTATAGTAGGTTAAAATCATTCGAATCCGCCGTATCAACTTCGATTTTGGATATAAAGAATTAATGTTATAATTGCTATACGGGAAATCTGACAGAATTATTAGCCCGAAAGTTTAAATAAATTGAAAACATATAAATCATTTTACGAATCAGCAGATCCTTATCCGCTGTCTAAATCTGGATGTCTAAATATGTCATGAATTTTAAGTGTGTAGAACTGCAATGCAATTCTGGACTAGTGCCTTTCTTGCTCAGGTTTGGTAGCATAATTATCAGCTCATAATTATTGGTTCAGTCTGTTATGAAAGCAAAGTTGTATTGATTTCCAGAAAAAAACGATAATTTTAACGAAATAACACAATACAATGTTTTGGCTGAGAAAAGTCGAAAAATGTCGTTTCATTTTTATGCTTTGTGTTGGCGTTAACTATTTGTTGGTCTAGCTATAATTCATTCACTATTATTATTTTTATCAACATTACTATACAATGGAATGAATGATGATTAGGTAAAAAATAAGAACCTAAAACAGGTTTTATCTTCGACTACGAAAAAGTTTGGATGGTGCAAAGGATAATTCAAGTCACCCCAACCCTTCAACATTATTTGGATCAGCTTCTTCAATATGCTCTTTTTGACAAAAGGTTTTTGTATTCTTTTCTTTGTCTTTTCTGTCTTTGTATATGAGAGGAATTCTTCTGATGAATGACGATGACTATGATAAATATGATAATGAATAATGTGGACGAGTGTTGACGATGACCGATATAAACCGCATTTTGGGATAACCACCATAATCGATATATCTACCCTATACAGTCATTATTTATGTAACTACACAAGATTGAGCCAATTCCGAACTAGTCCCAAACAATTAGCAAACACAGCATTACGACGCACTTACTAGATATTTTTACTGGGAACTTATTCTGACTACAATGTAAGGCATGCATGCATGTACTTGTGTGTAATTGCAAATGCACATTTGGGAGTAGCCATTGCGCTATCAGTTATCTTAAGAACAAAAATGAGTTTAAATTTCATTTTCATTATGAGTTCTGCACAAGCCTATACCATTCCACAGCTACATAACCATGTTCAATCACTTACTTCATGATAAAAAAATCAAAACTAACTTTAAACAAGCATGATGAACTTAGGATCTAAATATTTTCGTTCTATATCCGATTTCACTATTCAATAAGCACTTCAAAACCATTGACCATTCAAAACGATATTGACTTGTGTCTCCGAAGGTTCCAGTTCGGGCTGCTGTAGCCAATAGCCAGGAATTCATATGACGGGTAGGCAATCAAAATAATCAAAATTAGGTTTTACTTGTAGCAGTTGAGATGTATATTCTTATTTCTTTTTAACTATCGGTCTCAATAAATACATGCATGTTTTTGACCGCAGAAATTCTTCCCACGGACCCCTCGATTTACCAGATCAGTACAGAGGCTATGTGAACTCAACAATCAGGAAACGTTATACCTATGCTCCGTAGTACTATACGACACTTCGCCAATACCAGAAACACTACATTCCAATCATTAAGCCGATGTCATTTTACTTCAACTTCAATGCTGCCCTAACGCTCGTAGACCAGTTCATGATTGGGGAGGCGATTTTAGCCGCTCCCATAATCGACCAAAGTACATAATACATATACAGTATAACGTTTTTAGGAAAACAAAAGTGACAACACTGTGAGGAATTTTGTACAAGCTATAAATAAATGTTCAATGGTTGATCAAACTTTAGGCGTAAATAGACGAGCATAATTTCCACCAGCCGTTTGGTACACCGTGGACGGAAATACAGCTTGGAATAGTAGTAATGTCGGAAACACGCAGCAGATTACCGGACACATAACCGAAACTCCATTATATTTCCGAGGAGGATACATTATACCAACATTGGTGAGCGGTCATAAGTATTTGATGAACATTTCACAGCTATAATCTGAGTTGGGCATTTACAAGTTACATTTTTGTCCTTAAAGCTTAATCCGGAAGGGACGTCGATCGAGGAGTCGTTGGGAGGTATAGCTAATTACACGCTAATAGTAGCTCTAGCTCCGAGGAGGAATTCAATAGGAAAACTGGAGGTGAAGTCTCCTTACGCTGAGAACGAAACTCATTATGTCGACTTTTAAGCAAGCTTGGACATCACCAGCGATACATTGGTTCTTTCTGTAAATGCCACATGTGGAAGTCCTAATTCGACTGCTGAAGATGCTACAATTAGGATAACTATTGACCAATTAAGAATATTAGGGCTATCATTGGTGACGACAGATGGTCAGGATATAAAGTACCTACATTATTATTACGGTGACGAGAATGTGCTCCGAGAATAGCTAACTTGAATGTGAATTGGTGCGTTACAAATCGGTTTGAAATGATTGTTACTCGAAGTATAGAAACTCGTAGATAAGCTACTGGGTGTTATTTCGTAGACGAAATTTTATTAAATTCGTTCATTACGTCCAGTATGTTCTAAACTAACACATCTGTAAATTACTTTAACAAATATTACCGTAGCTTGAAGCTAGCAAAAAGTTTCTAATAATTAACTAGTGCGCAACGGCTTTAGGAGAAAAACCTTTTGCTTAATATATGAGTTACAAAAAAAGTAACAAGAAACACCTGTATTTATAACAAACTGAAAATTAAACTGATATTATATTATGATGATGTAATATAAAGTTTTCATGAAAATCAAAATCTTTTTCTTAAGAGTTTCTTGAAACTCGGAAGATAAGAACCAGAGTTAAGATCATTCCACTTCATCAATGATCAGTCATCCTCCGGTTCACGATAAGTTTTCCTATGAGAAAAAGAAACATGTCAATCAAAGAAACACGGCATGCAAGATATTTTGTACAAAAAGTATCTCGGATTTATTTACAGTAAATGATGAGCCCAAGTATAACACTAAACTAAAGTAATCTTTGCTTTGCGACACGAAGCATAAAATAGTGTGTACAATATGGATTATATACAAACAGACACAATATTTTTTTAACCCTGTACGGCGTTATATTAACAGGGTGGGCACCAAGCGTACTCATTCTTACTCATATTTAAAATCTAGCAAAGTTATGATGCACAAATTCATGCAAAGAAAGGAAGTTCCATGATTTAGAGAAAATTGTCATTTGGTATTGGAATTCGGTTCACAAGTAAGTAGATATGAAACCTTGATCGATTCGTTACTATAAATTAAAAGGGATTAAAAATTATTACTACATTAAAAGGGACGTAATCTACTCAATAGAATGATTCGTCAAACGAAACTAAAGATGGTTAGGTTCACTTACTAGATACTTCAACAATCAAAAACCTTTCTCTCTACGCTGTTTATGAAGAAATTTTGCCTAATCACCAAAATTTTGAACTTTCAGACTGGAAAAGTAATGATTAAATGCTTAAAAACATGTCATTCAAGGAACCAACTTCTATACTATACTTGCCATGATCATATAAAATCTAACAGAATCGACACTACCTAATATAATTTCGTTTTTGTTTGTACATACAATGCATATCTCTGAGCTCTGAGCCTGTCATTTTTAAGTGCTCACTAGACCAACTTGAAATAAGTTAATATACGATCAGTATCAATATCAGCTAAATTCCGCCAATTCCGGAAGTTAACGTGTTCAAAGTAAAACAAAGCAAATAATCCTAAGCATATAACAAACAGGTCCAAAA
>JAANSM010000481.1:0-27905 GCA_036850725.1 Orchesella villosa | reverse complement strand
ACCTTCAACGTATATGACATTGTGCAAACATTTTATTTTGATTTAATTAGATTCCTGTTTGGTGCTTTTGGTGTTGGTGCTGGAGTTCTCGTGTTCTTCATCTTGCCTTGTTGTGTTGCACCATCCCAGCACAACTATAAAATTATCATCATCAGTCAATTCCAAGGTTTTTTGTTGTTTTGGGGGCAAAAAACAGGGTTTTGAAAGGACACCATTATAATGTTGTGACGGAACAATAAAATTTTCATAAAATCTCAATTCATTATCTATTGTAATAAAGTGATTAGCATATTATTTATATTCAAAGTGAAGAAGAAAAGTGGGATTTAAAAAAGGTTTTATAAAATTTTGTGGGTTGTTGTTTTGTACTTTGAAAATACACACTGGTAAATATAATATGTACCTTTGGGCAGCAAGTTATCATTTTTATATGATTCAATTTTCTATTCGAACTTATACATATTTGCTTTCCGCATCATTTCAAATGCAGAAGGTTTGGGCAGCAAAGCAAACCAAACCATTTTTTATACGCCTGTCAATAGATTGATTTTTCAACGGACATTTCGATAAAATATTGAGTCTTAATGATGAAAAGAGCCCCATTATTTGTGCTCATGTGTGATTGCATTGATGTAGATAATTGAAAAAATCATTATTCTTTCAAGCACCTTTTTTTACATCAATAAAAATGTTTCATTAGGCCAGGGCCACAAGGATAGAAGAGATTTTTTTGCTGATTTTATTCCGTGTCGGCCCTACAACCTTGTTGGCTCGTGGAATTTTTCGATGAAAAAAAAAACCCACACCATAATAGATATTTTTTGCACTTTGCATCCCAATCCAATCTACACATTTACATCTGATCATCAATATACTTATAGCAAAGTAAAAAATCATTATTTTTACGCGTATTAATACTCATGATTATGATGGCCATTAAGTAATTCTTCAGCTGAACCAAGTTCTTTTGATATTTCATAGAAATTCATTTTTGTACTTCCTTCTGTCCGTCATAATATATAAAGAATGGCAAAAAGGGACATAACATTTTGAGACTGATTGTGATTGGGCCTTCTTTCAACCACCTGGTAAATAAAGCACAAGAAGACCATTAAAACCTGTCGTTACAAAGGGAAAAAATTCAATAAATTCCAATAATGAATTTTCAAGTGAGATGCATGAAAAATCAAAAAAAAAGATTCTTTCTTTCAGATTCTGTGAACAACAAGTAGCACAGCACACATTCCTTATCGCATCTTTGTATAGAGCAGCGCAAGAAGGACAAAAAGTGAAGACGAAGAAGAAAAAATGTGCCACAAGACCTTTGACATATGCTTGTGTATGTAACTACACATTTGGCTTGCGTCTGAAAAGATCATCAGGACGATTAATAACATTATTCTTAAGCAGTAGCAATGTAGCAAAGAGCAGATAGTCAAAGTCAAATCCGAACTGTTGCATAAGTCAGGTACGCAGCTGAAGACAGACCTTGTTTTATCAATGAAAATGAATGCTTTTAGTTAACGTTAAAGTTTTCCTAGACAAGTGGGTTTGGTTAGGATAATGTTGGGTTGGAATTTGTGATCATCATATTATAATATCATATATTGATTATATATATGCTACAGGTGTGCATCTACTTATGCTATTGCTGTGTACCTTTACCTATTTGACGAGAATAGCAATGCATGTGCACTATTATATATTATTATTATGAAAGATTTTTCTTCTCAGTTTGGACTTTTTGGAGGAAGGTGATTTTGTTTGTCAAAAGAAAATAATATGACAAAGCCATAGTGCCAAGGCAAGAATGCAAATACATCTATCTTGTTTTTTTTCGTTTTCTTGAAAGTTGTGACAAAAGATGCTGGTTTTTCTGACTTTCCAGCCTTTTGGAGTATTGATAGTTGAGGTTGAATAGAATTGAGAGAGAAAATGTGCTTTTTTGCTCTATTGAAAATGGAAATGGAAGTTTTTGGGAGATAAATTGGAATTTTTGGTTGTTTATTCACCAAAAAATTTCAGGTAAGGTTACAACGATAACCTTTTATTTTTTGGATATATTAAAAACAGTACTTCTGGTATAGGTAGAGATGACTGACAAACTGTACGTAATATTGAGTAATGGTAAGAAGATAAAGAGTGCAAAAACGTTCAGTTTGCACAAATCTGAATTGAGTTGACCAAAAAGTTGTCAAAATACGAAAACGCGAAGGGGACAATATTTAAAACCATAAAAAATGCTGAAAATGTTACTATTCTTTTTTGTTGTCCGGTAAGGGTCGAGTAACCTGAGCCGCCTGTAGATTTTTAGAAACAAACTTATCTATTCACTTATACCCTCTCTGTCCCTTTTCTTCCCATAAAGAGATTGCCGCCTTGACCAAAAAGAAAGGGTCCCACTGTCTTTTCCCATTCACAACAGAATTATTCATTCATATCAAGTTTTCTTTGATTTTCAGTTTTCAATACGTCCAAGGTATGTCTGTATCCCTGTATCCAAACCCAAAGCGAATAATATTATACAATTGAGTAGCAAACCAGAAAAAGAGACCCTTTTCTCGAAGGGTTAGATTTCGTATTCACAATTCACATGTCATTTTAGAAAAACCACTTGCTTACTCATACTTGTCTTTAAAAAAATAGCCTGCTTTTTGGCTACACTTATCCCAAAAGGTCCCGTGATCCTGATCCTCCTGTCCAGTCCAGTCAACTTGATACGTTTAACAGTTTTTAGTCTGGCTGACCAGATGTGCATTCAACAAGTCAGTTTTCAGGTATTTAAATTAAGTCGATATGGAAAACGCAAAGGCATTGACTTTTTCCTTTCCCCAGTTTCTGTCCACAGTCCATCAGCTTAAAAAATGGGCTATATATCCATATACGATACGTTTACGTTACAACGACGGGATTGAACGGAACATTTTGAAAACTTGTTTGTACTGAGACGATCATACATATCATCATCCTTTGATGAGTCATATTTCTCTTGTTTGATAATAATAATAATAAATCTGAGTTTTCTTACCATCCCAAAGCTACTTATACACGCATAATGTACTTGTGAACGTGCTTTGACTGTCAAGGTTTGCTTAACCAACGTCAAACGTTATTATGTACACACAAGTGACAAAACTGCTCCAAATTTTATGACTTTTCCTCTCTTGACGATTGCGGTTTAACCTTCTTAAGTTTCTTTTCATTTCATTGTGAAGGGGAACCTTGAAATTCTTCACGTTTTATATCATATATATATATGTACACACAAGTGACAAAACTGCTCTAAATTTTATGACTTTTCCTCTCTTGACGATTGCGGTTTAACCTTCTTAAGTTTCTTTTCATTTCATTGTGAAGGGGAACCTTGAAATTCTTCACGTTTTATATCATATATATTATACGTATGCTATTGTTGAGATAAATGAAACGGTCAAACAAACTTGAAGCGACTTTTTTTAGATCACAAAAAAGTTCAATCCAATTGTCCAGCAAGATTTCAAAACACCATACAAATGTATATACGTGTATATTTAACCATCTGCAAAAAAGGTGTAATAATCGGCTACTTTATTAAAATGTTCTTTTATTGCATACGAGATGAGATGAGTGACTGATAGAAGTCAAGTCTTTTGAATGGGACAATAGAGAACACGTCACAAAAATAGGTACACAGCTGCCGAGAATAAAGAAAGGTGATCATCTCATTCCATGGGCACAAGAGATTACGCAACATTATGATTTTCCTTTCTTCTTCTTTTCTTACAAGATTCTATTTATTATATTATTCTCATCTCAAAAATAGAATATATAAATGGTAAAATGCATGAAAGAATTAGTCAGGTCTGCGCAATAACATAAAAAGAAGGTAGAAGAAGAGCAGAAATATTTAAAGGAGATCGTGAGCGGTGAGCACTGAGCAGCGCATGTTTGCTTGTAACGCGTATCTTTTAAATTCGTCGTATATATAGTCTGGTGTCTGGGCTTCAAGATCAATGAGCATTTTTATTTTTATAGAAACAAAATCTCGGCTCCGTCAATGTAAAGAAAGAAAATGAAATTGCTTTCACAATAAATTTTTTTATATGATGATCTGGAGCAGAGATTTTCAAGTTCCTATCATGCGTGTCGCCATAATAATGCTAATGTCCAAAAAATATATTATGTACGCATATTGCATCATTTGTGGATGGAATGATGTAAGCAACCATATTTGTAATCCTGTTGCGTATTCAATTCATAAATATGGCTTCCTGTGCGATAAACACTTTTTATAAAATGTTTTTCGCAATCTTTTACATTTTTTGTTTGTGCAATCATTCATATGTGGAATTGTGTACTATGGACATTTGGGGCTACTTGAAAAGAAGTCTTGACCATTTATACCTCAAGCTTCAAGGCGTATGCTTACTTGGAATTTTGGATTGCAGTTATATTATTGAACATTTCCATTGAAAAAAGGTAACGGTGAAAAATAAATAGCTGAATTTGTAATGAGTCATCATGCCTTCGTTAGTCTTCTCTCTTTTCCCCTTTCAACAGTCCAGCCGCAGCCAACACCTTTTCCATAGCTTCAACTATAACAATAGCAGGTAATAATTTCATCAATTTGAGCAACTATATTGAGTGCTATTGAGTGGATTTTTGAGGTGCGAGAAGTTCATATAAAGATAAAGGGATTGATTGTTCACTTCACACATTTGTATGTATTTATGGGTTTATATATATCGTATTATATACATGGAACAATTTTTAAAGGGCTGAAATTTTTAAGGATTAAGATGACAAGGGAAACATGCTATGACATGACAGGCAAAATTTCCTTGTTTTTACCTTTCAATGGCACTAGCGCAGGTACTGCATTAATGAAAGGTGTCATTGATACAACAAAAAGAGACAATTAAACTAGGAACCAACTCTGTTTATTACACTGTGCCCATCAAAAACACTTTACATTTACCTTTATGGGAATTACATAGGAATGAAGTTTTAACCAAGTACGTTAAGAGTTAAATGAGTCATTCTACAGTTTGCTCCTCAGAAAGACGAAAGACACCTTAAGTAAAAAATAAAACTCTCAACGACAATAGAGGACAAGGGGCAAACCATTAAGCGGATTTTTTCTCACGTTTTTACACAAAATATCATAATGTTCACCTATACGATTGGGGTAAAAAAAGAGGAGAATCTATACAAAAAATGTCGAAGTGTTATAATAAATGAATGCATACATACTTATACACTATTTTTGGTGGTTTCCACCATTCCATCCGATAATTTTCAAGTTCCACTTGGTGTTGGCATGAAAAGCGAAACGGTATTTGAAATGAAAATGAATTGATTATCTTGTTTCCTAGTTTTTGCGTGTACAACATTATACACAACAACATTGAACATGAACATGAGCAAGTCGAGTCCAGTGAGATGAGAGAGTGGGACACATTTCATTGTGGGAAAAAAAGTTTTATTTTTGGGCTGAAAATACATATTATGTTCCTGTCATAAATAAATGGATGAAAGCCTTTTAAAAGTGCTTAGAGAATACTCAATTCGACACTTTTAGCATCATTTCAAGCCCATGCTCAATCTGCACCGTGTGTATTATAAATGTTAAAGGAGAAAAAAATATTTTACGAGTTTTCTCAAACTGTTTTTCTCACCAAAAACTGGAACCTGCGTTTAGCGTTTTAAGTACAGTTGGTATTTGGTATTGCTCTTTTTATTATGCGTATACATGATCACACACAGGCTGAGATGAGAATGAGAACCAAGCAGAAAAGCAATCATTGAGAAAGACGGAAAATAAAAGTATTTTTGGGGAGCAAAAAAACATCCAACTTTATATATTAGCATTTGAATGGGCAAGTGAGCAAACAGAGAAGGAAAGAAAGAGACAGATGAGAAGAAAAGAGAGAGAGACGAGACGGAGACGACGAAAAGGAAGGAAATAAAAGACGGAGAATGTTGGGTTGCGAAATGTTAGCAATTTTATGACCCTTTACTTTTATATGTACACACACAAAACACCAGTGGTGTGTGTGGTGACGACGTTGACTTGTCACTTGGAAAAGATATGTGGCCACTTATAATGGTGGTTTCCCGCAGGTTGGATTGAGCATAAAATAAGATTTTTGTTAAGTTACACACAGTGAAATAAAGAAAAGCAGAGCAAAGGTGAATACCTACTGGTCTTATATACTATAATATGTAAGTTTGTTTTTTTACAAACCGAAAATAGAAGAAAGAAAAATATCGCTTTAAAATCTATCATCACAAATGATCTCATGGGATCTTTATGAGCAAATGCCAAAAACATGTTGTTTCTTGTGTACTTAGGCTTTTACGAATGTTACATGTTCAATATCTTTGCAACTATAAAGTGTAGAGAGATGGTGAAGCGTATTTAAAAAGAAATGGTTGGATTTACTCATACTTAGCTTTCATTTTGCATCATTTGGTGAGCCAAGTGGCGTTTTTATTTCCTTTTTCTTGAGGAAACGTTTCAACACAATAAAAGTCAAGAGGAGATGAGATGAGACGTCTCAGGGATACAGTTATAAAAGAGACGGACTAGTTCTAGTTCACTGTGCTAAGTTGTTTCCGGTCGGATTTACATCGAGATATGACTTGGCGCTGTTGTGGTAGCGGCGCGGATGATGATGATGATGATGAGAGGATTTGATGATTGCTGCGTAAAATGTATGAATGTGCTCTTGGGTTTTATGTGCCTACTTGGACTTGTTTACTGTTTTTCTAAGTCTGATCTTTTGCCCTGATTTTTGCTCACTTCAAGGATATCCGGCAACACTTCAATCTTCATTTATGTTCAGTGTCGAGTAGCCGCCAGGGTACGACTCTAAATGTACATAAAAAGAGGAACTGAAACCGAATCATCCGAAAATAGGAAATTGTTCATAAAACCACACAACTCCACAAGTAAAGTGTATTATATATAACGTTAAAGCCTGTGTTATTGAGCTTTAATAGGCTTGTCAACTTCGCACTGCTACATTTTTATTGCGGTGGTGGTGGCAATAAACGTTTTCGAAACTTGAAATGATTCGCTACTTAAAATGAGAGAAGAGTCAGTGAATTTGGTATGTACCTACATAAATGTCATGTACCTATCATCAAATCCCCCAAAATATACTTTTACGAGGTTGTGAAGCGTACACTGTGGTTTTTAAATATTCATGGCTCGATTTAATGGCACATCGCATTAATCGAAGGCGAAGAATTTTAAGTGTAGAATTTTTCACTTTCTTCCTTCACGTTGGATCATGGTGCCAGAGCCAGGTAAATTAATGTAACACTACCTTACTCTTATTATACCAAACCTACTAATGCTATCAGAAAAAACCTGATGGGATGAATATTTAAATGAGGTATAAATAAAACATAGAGGCACCAGGGTACTTCATAACGATAGGGAAGCGAGTTATGCGCTATATTTAATTTAAACAGCATAGCATTATAAATTAAATCGTAAATGTTTTACTGGACGGTCAACCAATGGATGACCTCAAGTTCTTTATTATGATGATGTATGCAGGTAAAGTTATAAAAAGATCAGTGATTAAGATTAAACGTTTGATCCCCATTTTTGCATTGCCATTAACATTCCACCTCCACCACTTCGAACTTCGTGAATGACTTGTCAGTTTAATTTCAGCAGATAAAGTCACAGTAATCCCAATGCTTTACTAGACTACTATGAATCATATAGCTATTATCAATTAGTTAATCTGGCTACTTCGTTCAAATCGTCTTATTACGTGACAATTGCTTTCGCATAATATTATTGTTTTTCTTGTCATTATGTAGTCGGTCGTTCGCCTTTATTCTTCACATAAGTAATAAAAAGGTTATGCATGCGCGTAATTTGGTTGTTGCATAACATTTTTATACGCTAATATGAAGATAATTTGTATTAATGTAGAGTAGAAGATTCTCGAAGACCCAGATTTGCTATCTTTTTATCTAATATCACGAAAAGAATGCTCACGATGATGAACTCAAAAAATGTTACTTTCTACATTTGTTAGCTATCAGGAGAGCCTAATTGCTTTTATAACGCTGCGCACATTTACTCTGGACAGCGTGTAGTTAGTATATGAATCAACTTGGCTACGTTAATTTTTAAATCTCTTGTATAGAACTTTTAATGCGAACTTTAATAACATACTTCCTCACCATTAGCTTACCTCTACGAATGCATACATAATTTTACGATTTAAATACTTCATGTCAGCTTTAAGCTTGCACAATGTAAATTAAATCCGTGGTTCAATTACATGGTATTCTATTTCTATCGATCAAGCACTGCAAAGCAAGGTACGAATCACATTGGCATGAGAAATCGATCAGGAAAACTTGTAACACTTGTGACAACAGTTTTGGGACAATATTGGTCATCTCCTCATCATAGACTTTGCATAAACCGGAAAAATGAGAGAAAAGGAGCAATAAAAAATCATAAAATGACTCCTCGTCCTCCTCCTTCTTAACCCCCAAGGTTTTCTCCCAAAGTTTCCTGCCCATTTAGCCGAATCTAAGTAAATAAATGGATTTATACACAGAGAAATAAAAAAGATTACAAGAAAATTTTAAGTAAATAGGAAGCTCGGGGGCAGGAAAATAGGGACATCCGCTCTATTACTTAAATCCATCTTTGAAATATATCGGCAAATTGGGGGCTATAACCATCAAGGCTGGCCATGACCAAAGCCAATAATAATATAAATCTAACTTCTTTTCATATTCGAAACATCATTCCTACGTCTTCGGCTCATTCCTGAAGTCAAAGAAAAAGAATGTGGTTTCGTGGCAAAACCTCAATACTCAATACACTTTGCTTTATCTTTATTAAGTGAAAGAATTCCAGCTCAGATTTCATTTCTTATATAATATCTTCCATAGTAAAGGCAGGATATATTAGAAACGGTACATTAAGAATTGTCACTTGACTTTGTAAAATATTAGATTCTGCTGAAAGCTTAAAAAAGACTTGAGTAATGATACCATATATACAATATCCATCCAAATCCAACTCTTTTCATCTTTTCTGTCATTGTCATTAAGTTTGATTTGTAATGCTGCTGTTTACTGCGTAGTAGCAGAGCAGCCAGCAGCCCAGTAACCGATTACAATTTGGGCATCACGTCACATCACGTCGTCCTTTTATTTATCACCGCTTCACCACCACCACCAACCACCTTCATTGCTTCATTCATTCATCTCTGATTACAAATCTCTGAATCGGTTTCACACTTTTTTTTCTCAATCCTTTCTTGCACACCATGCCATATTTTGCCATTCATTACATTCAACATTACTTATATATATATCATATTATCTCATAAAAATATCTCTACTTCTCTCACTCTTTAACTCTGTATCAAATAAAAAAATCAAGAACCTGCCTTATTGCAAGCTGTGCTTAAGCTCGTATATATGTGGCTCATCCCATCATCCCCCATACGTGCGCCATATGCATGAAATCCATATTGAAAAGTGGAGCTTTGTTGTTTCTCTCTCTTCTATTTCTTCACAGGCTGTAAATCAGTGAATGAAATCCACTTTTTTAATACTTTTTTTAGGCCTGCCTGGCTCAGAGAGCAGCAATCGGGTCATGTAACAAGTCATGATATCCATTACGAGGGTGAACATTGTTATTATTGTTAAAAAATTGTCATGAACAGAGAGAGTAGCTAGTAGCAAAAGCAGCAGCAGCCTGCTGCCGATATGTGTGACAAAGGCTTAGAGCACAGCTTGCATTTCATTTGGAGCAGTTGAAGATCTCATTAAATGCTTTCATCCACCCCCACGTTTTCCATAAAAAACTGTATAACGGGCATTTTTCCTTTCTCCATTAAGAATGAAGTGCTTCTCATATAATTTTTTAAAGTCTTCTATTACTCTTTGGCTTGATAAGCATGCAACTTAAAACCACAGAAATGTTTTTTAACATTTTTCTCTCGCTCTCTCTCTCCTTTTTACAGCGTGCCGACTTTCAACTTCTGCGCATAATATATTATACTAGGACAGTTACAGGCAAGTTAAGAGCGAAACGGTGTCACTTCTTTTTTAAATCATATTAACACGCTGCTACCAAACCAAAAACCAAGTCAATATAATTTGAGCTTCTGCACCACGTAAATATAATATGCGCATCATATATCTTTACATTACAATTTACATTCTTCATACATTATGGAGTGAGCAGGTCAGGATTCCTTTTTCATTTTTTATACTAGCAAATGTGACACTCGGCACAAATTCAAATTCTTCTTTTACAAGCAAGTCGGTTTAGACAAAAATTTGTTTGAAACTTTGTCCAACACAAAACATCCGCAGTTTGTTATCCCTCTGCTTCTATATACCGCGTGTTTATGTACGTTTAAAGAAGAGAAGGAGGTGGTGTAGGATGTATTATGATGATATTTTGTATTTGGGTTTAGATCTATCGGCATTTTTTATATTTTTATTTGATGCATTGCTATTATTATTAGCATTATTGTTACTACCAAAGCACTGATGCATATGGAATGGAATGAAATGGAAAGAAGGATGAACCGTGAAGCAAGCAACAAAGATATTATAAGTTATATGGTGTATAGATTTGGACATGCAAAGCAAAGCAAAAGGCGAACCTGAAAATCTGGAATGAAAAAATGCACCGGCATCTGCGGCAGCTGTGCTGACTGAGAGAGAGAAAGGTCTCTCTAAACATCATTTATGCACATAGACAAAATCTTTTATTCTCTCAAACCAAATGTGTCGTATAGAACCATATCTATAGGTATTGGCTTGGCTATGGCTGGTATGTGTGTAGGTATGAAATACATGGAAATATAAAAGTATCTGTAAATCCAAAGGGATTCTATAACAGATAACGAAAAAGCGGAGCGGGTATTACATTGATTGTTGTTAGTCACAAAGCAATATTATGTGAGGACGGTATAGTTTAATATATAGTGATGCTGCTATGGAATGATGATGATCATCATTCTGATTATTGTGATGTGATGGGATGCGCGGGGGTCAAAACCAAAAGAGCCAAAAACTGAGAGAGCTTCTGAAAGCCGAACGTAGAGACACAAAGAAAATGGCACGCGTATCCACACCATCATGTTTTCGATGAAACCTGTAACGGCTTTTCATGAAAGAATTCATCATGATGTATAAATTTTCATGGATAAAGGCCTCCATTGTCATCTGTAAAGCTTTTCATAAAGAAAAATATGCAGTTGCACACACAACACACAACAAAATTTTTAATCTGCTGACTGACCTATACACATAAAATAAAATACATAGGGAAATGAATATAATATTAAAATGCCTATAGATACCCAGCATATAGTGCTGCAGCACCATGTGCACTTGGCATCATCATCATCGGTGCATACATAAAGCCACATTATGGGAGATATATGGACATATATTGTATTGTCCTTTAAAAATCTTTTATATTCATTTTTTTTTCTCCCTTGGGGAAAAGCCATATGACACTTTATATAGTGCCCACTGTATTTTAGGATGTTTTCATTGGTGATGTCAAGTTGAGATTTTATTCAGCAAACGACAATAAGAAATTATATAGGTTTTTGTCATGAAAAAAAGTGACAGATTAACCTGAGATTTTGAGGTTGTTGTTTTCCGTGCTAAATCCTCGTTTCGTCGTTTGTCGGGCCCGATGCGATGCGTTGGACGGACTGATGGATAGATTGCGATTGCAAAGGTATATAGAGAGAAGTTGACATTGCATATTGGCTTTTTTTCGGGGGTGAAATAAGGTTGATGATCACAACGATGATAGGACAAGTTGCAGGTTTATCTATTGTGTTTTTATATTACATTTCAAGGTGGACGGGCTGGCACGCAGGCACGCTTCCCTATCGCTCATCAAAATATATATTATATTTTTGGGATTTTGGTGATATCTGAAAAAATCTCTTGTCCTGTCCTCCTGCCTGTCTTTCTAGCTTTTGATGGAAAAGATGTAGTTTTGAAGCTATAACAATTGACAATATGCAGCAAAAACGGTCAAAGTTATGTTCAGGTATGAAATGGTTGATGGATAGTGATTTGATGTGTCTTTTGTATAAAAGCCATTCCTATGCACATCAAATGCATAGCAATAGCAATTGTACTTGCCAAAATAAAGGTCAGTTTTTGGTTGTAAGGTAAAAATAGAATGGAATGAGTCTCATTCCAAACCAACTCATTTTCCTGACGCATTCCTGACTTGTGCGACTACACCAGCCGGTGTTTTCAGGCACCAGGCACTGTACTTGTTTTGGAGTATAATATAATGCTTTTATGAATCACTTATTACAGAGCAGAAATATGGTTGTACTTTGGAATTTGATGAGTCGTATTATTTGCCAGTGTAAAGCTAGAACATTGGCTAATGTGTCATGCTCGGATAATAACTATGATTGCGTTTGCGTTTGCAGAGATCCTTTTGTTCGAGCGAGGAAATCAGAAAAAACAGCCAAGCTTTTATTTAGTCGTTATTCAATTCAATAATAGAAGCTTAAAAAAAGAAAGAAGAGGTAGCCAAAAAGTAGTTGTTTCTGAAAGCGCATTTTTTTCTAAGCAAATAATAGTCTGCTACCGGGCTGCTGCTGATCATGATGATGATCAAAATCCTGATTTTTCTTTATTTATTACAAGTTTAAGTTTAACATTAAAGTTTGGTGTTTATAATAAGGATTTTAAAAGGTACCCATATAACAACGATAGAACACGTCTGCCGGTGGTATGGCATGATGGCAGCAGCAATAAACAAGATATTATATTATCTATACAGAGATTTGGACAAGTACAGAATGTGTTTATAATAAGGTTTTTAAAAGGTACCCATATAACAACGATAGAACACGTCTGCCGGTGGTATGGCATGATGGCAGCAGCAATAAACAAGATATTATATTATCTATACAGAGATATGGACAAGTACAGAAAACCAATTTGTAGGAAAGCAAGTTATGCACGCACATGATTTTTTTCATTCAACATTCAACCTCTAACCCTCTGCCTGGTTTTTGGGGCTACTTGATTCCCCATCTTTTCTCCCTATTTTCACGGGGTTTATCTTCTGCATCTCACCTCTGAGACCAGCTTCCAACACAACATTTGTTCCTGTTCCTATCGTACATATGTACGAAGCATATATTACTTTTTTCTAAAGAAAGCAAGTTTGGTTTCTACAACGAAACGAGTAAGCAATTGGAAATGTGTTTAGATTATTAGATAATATATAAATGTTGATGATGATGGTTAGGTTTGATAGTTGATGGTCGAACAAGGAGTCCAGTCCGATTCAGGGTCTTGTTTATCTTAAGCAATCTCCATGTAATGGATTATTATGCGTTGTTAGTTGTTACTTGTATGCATGGTGGTGGTTGGTATTGGTATATATGAGCATGTATTCTTATATGGGATTTCCCTATATATTACTTATGCACCGGGCAAATTCGGCTCGCGCCTGGTCGCGAGCTCGCACACCTTTTCCATATTTTTTCTCCTCATTTTCAGATTCAAGAGAGATGAAGAAACATACAGTCCTGTTCAGAGAGCATATATACACTTATTATGAGGGGAGTAGGAGAGATTCCATAGCATGTCGAATAAAGTAAGTGAAGGGCGATGAATAGGATATTGAGATTTTGATGGTGCAGCTGCTGTTGTTGATGATCACGGGGATGATGATGTTGATGATGATGATGGTGAGACACCCAATACAACTTTGCATCAGTGCATAGGCCAAGCTAGTATATAGCAGCAACCACCAAAGAATTTATTATATTTTACTTGCTATACTTATGTGTATTTACAAAAGGCATTTATTCTCGTAAAAATCAAGTAATATAGTAATGAAACGAATGTATATACATTTTGGAATAAGTACGTAGTTCAGTGCTATGTACATTGAAAGTATAATATTGCACACCAAGTGCCTCAAGTGACTGACAGTCACCATGTAAAATGTCATAGACAAAAAAACTCATTCAAAATTTCGTTTCTCCGGAACATATAAATACAAAGACACTCATTCTTCTTGGTTGGAGTTGGAAACCCAGTTGGCCTTTAATATATAGGTACGATCATCACTACAAGTTCTTTTGAGTGTATAATATTTGCTCTATTGCAATTCAATACGAGTTTAAGTAGGAAAAGGTAGGGAAAATGGAATGAAAGAGGAGTCGTAAGTTGGTATAGTGGATGCATCTGTCCTGGTCTGTTTGTAGCAAGTTGCAGAAGGTAAGAGGCAAGGTACCAAAATCATTTTTAAAGGTCTCTCTTGAAATAAAAGTGTGTGTAAAATGTATATATGTAGATATAGGCTGCACTTTTCAGAAAAGTGATTCACCGAACTCGATCAGATTTTTTTTGAAGGGAAGAGGATACGACCGGTGTCTTCTTCTGCTTTGCTTAACTTTATTCAGTTGTAGTGCAATGTGATTTAATATGGTGGTGTTCAGCTTTGCTCTAAAATGTCCTTTACTTTTTCTTTGCCACGAGCCACACGGGATGGATATGGATGTCAATGACAAATCAAAAAGCAAAGGGAGTACAAAAGCTGAAAATATAAATGCAACAAAGTAGGTGGGATGTGCACTAAATATTATATTATGCATTGAATTCTGAAATTAAATCGTTTCACGAGTCTCGAATAATTGCTGTTGTTAGTTGTGAGTGCGATGCTGTTTGGCGCTTTTCGGAAGCCTGAGCCCACCTCATATACCTTATATTTCATTCAAATTTATTGGGATATCGTCAGATGTTTTGAAGACTCGTAACCGCAACGTAATAACCCTTTTCATAAAATCTTAGGTAGTCTAAGCCAAAGCCATTGACTACAATCTACGCAGTATTTTTCCTTGTTGTTGCATTGTTGTAATATGATTATGTAAATCTAAGCATTTATTATGAAACAAGAAGGAAATCTTGAAAGCAATGTCGCATATTATATACATCGGCTAGCCTTGATACCTTATTTTTCAGGTGTCCCTTTATTTACGAAATTTGAAATTCACTCATTCGTAAAAACATATTGACAATTATTGTTTAGTTGCAAGGAACCAACGGGTTAAGTCGTATGAAACGATGAGGTATGAATGAGGTACGTACTTGAGTGTCGGTCTCGTCGCTGACGGATTTGACCTATGCATTAAATTTCCTATTTAATTTGTCGTTCTTCAAGTCAAAAACGATATCACGTCACAATGTTTTGTTGTGTGGAACCAGTCACCGAGAAAGGGTTGAAGTTGAATGGTAATGATTGTATGATGGTGAAATATAACGTTATTCATATTTGCTATTTACTTAAACTATACGTTTTCAAAAATGGGACAGAAATATATACACACATTATTTACGTCTCATTAGAGAGAGAAGGAGTTCTCCTAATTTGTAGAAATCAGTCATGTTGTGTCAACTTACTTCAAAGCAAACAACAAATGCCAAGAGCGAAAGGAATATGAAGCCAAAAAAAGAAATGAACGAGAAAAAACGATTTTCTTGAAACGTATACTATTTACAGAAATGAGAAACCAAGGTCAAGATTTTGTTGATGGTAGAGCTTTTTTAAGAATGAAAAATCATATATATATGCTTGCAGCTGAAGAACTGAAGAAAAGTAATGAAACAATTCTCAATCTCAGCTTCTATTCTTAACAAATCCAAACAAGCTATATGAAGAGTTGGAGTTGAAGTGATGTTGATAGCATAGCACCCACACCAATTCTCCTAAGGATCCATTTTTTTCTCGCTTCCCCTTTTTTTCACGCACTTTTTTACTACAAAGCAAAAGGCAACAAGGGAAATGCCCATCTGGAGATAGATGTTTAAGATGAAGAAAAGGCACCTACCAAAATCTACATCTTTACTTGATGAGTCGCAAGGGATGGCTTGATTTTAAGCACTGAGATTACATACCCATTAACAAAAAGAAGAAGAAGACGAAGTTCCATGTGGACTTAAAGTGACTATAGTGTGTATATAACGTACAAATACACACTTACGTCCATGCCATTTGGAGAGAGTAATGTAATACAAGTGCGTAAAATTTCCTGCTAATACCAACACATCTTTCATCTTGTTCTAACTTTCCAACGCATAAAAATGTATTATGTTTGCTTGCTAGAAAAACGATGTTATATTACTATACAAAGATTTGGGTCGTCAGTCAGCTACTTCGACAATATGAGCATACCGGATCCATCCATCCATCCATCCTACCGATCCATTATAATATAGAAGCTTGAGGAGCGGATGGATGGATAAGGCACATGTACATACGCCTGGTGAGTTGTGAGTTTATGCCTCAGCTTTTTTCACCATTTATATTAGCTTTTTGGAGTACTTGAGCCGAGATTCAATTTCTGAGCTAAAGCATTAGTAATGGAAAGATTTTTATTTCATTGGAAGAGACTTATACAGAGAGCCTTATTTGTACATCGGGCTTTTCTCGGGTTGTAAGGTTCCCCCTATTGTGCAAGGGAGGGATATATATTTTATCCTATACACACATAAATTGTTGATTACCAAAAGTCCTGCTTTGCAACGCAATTCAGAAATCCAACATTCTGCAGCAGTGGCACAGTTGTATGGGATTCCAGAGAAAAAACTGCACCTGTTTATTGAATGAAAAGAGAAGTCCCCTTTTCTGGGGTAATATGACGTGTGGTACTTGGAACTTTTGGTATAGAGGATATATAATCATATCATAAGGAATAATGCATGAATACGGTTGAAAAATGAAAGATAAAATGCGAGCCAAAAGAGCCAGTGCCATGCCGGCTGCACCAAGTGAATTTTCATGATCAAAATGACACCCGTTCTGACGTAACGAAATTAACCAAGACCGTTCTTGATCATTCTGGAAAATTTGGAATAAAACTAAGAAAAATTGTGCAATGTTTAAAACTTGTAAACTACATGAAGGACTATTTGATTTGATCAGACCGGACCGGCCATATAGTTCGCAGTTCAATGTCAAATTGGTTGAATCTTAAATCGAATTTCTCAATATTACAAAAAAAATATTAATATAATTTCTATAATAATTGCAAAACATGAAGCTTCCAACTACTTTACACTCTTTTGTATTAACATTTTACTGCGTGCTTGAACATCCAGAAGGTCCAGCCGTAAGACCAAAATACAAGCACATTGCAATACACGAGACTTGAGCAGAAATTTAAAAAAATTATGTATACCATACGTAAGCGAATTGCTTTCACATAAAATCATCTGTATCCGCACCTTCATAATAAATATGAAATCACGTTGTTCGTCAGCAGATCGCAGAATATAGGTTTATAAACGGTATAAAGAGGGCATATTTTATCAGAGGTCAGTTCGAGAGAATAGATTTCATAAACTTTTTGAAGTATAACCTGATGCAACTCTAATTTCAAAGGAAGTTGGTGTGAAGCAATGTGCACAACTGTTTTACCTATAATCACATATGGACAGAAGATGAGTTGAGGGATTTCAAAATTTTGAATATCCAATGTCCATTTTGTATATGCTCATTGCATAGCTAAGTATCACCCAAGACACAAGAGTAAAAAAGAAGATGAAAGATTAAACAATTTACTGTCATTTCAATTTACAATTTGTCTTGTGAAGATGATGGCCAATTGGGTACATCTTTTACTGCTTGTATCTGTAGAATAAGTGTATACCTAATAGTTTCTGGATCATTTGAGAAGTTTTTTTTGAACTATTGAGCACGAGTTTAGAAATTAATTTCTACGAAATGAAGATAGGTATATTGATGATACTAGAAAGATTGTGTGTCAAATTCTAAGTAATTTTTCTTTAGCAGAAAAATGCTTTTAAAAATCGAGAATTTCCTGACTTCCATCATTTAGTTTCGTGCATTTTTGAAGTGTAGATTTTTAAGAAGGTAGCTGTGTTACCGAAAGCTAATACCTGATAAAATGTGAAGGAAAAAGGAAGGTGGTGTGGTGTGGTGAATACGCTGTCAGGATGAGCAAAGTGTCGCAAAACCTTCACTTGGAATATTTTGATTTTTGATATGACTGTGACATGCTCTTCTACAATTGAAGGTCGAATTTCAGGATTTTATTCCACTAATTTTGACACAACAATAGCAAAATTTAAAGTATTTTGTCATTGTAACACAGATTCAAGGACTAAAATCAGTCGTTCCATGCTTATATTGCTCAAGACAGTAGTTTGCATCATGAGCGCTGCCCCATTTTTCTCAGAAGGAATGAAAAACAAAAACATTGCAAAAAGAAATCGTAATCCCTCCACATTTCCATTTCAATTACCCAAATATTGTTTTTTGCATATAATGTTGATTGTGCGCAAACATGTTACAAAACATTGGAATATTATGAGGTTGGTAGACGGAAAAAATTCCACATTTCGGAAAAAATTTGCAGTTTCCATTGAATTAACTTTTGAGTTAGAACGTATACCTAAGCCGGATGAATAACTGTCGGACGAGCCAGACTAAAATTTCCGTTTCGTTTACTTACGTGTTCGTATAAAAATAACCAATTTTTATAATCTTTATCAATTTTTTGAGCTAAAAAGTTGTAGTAAACAATAAGTAAATTCATTTATGCATAAAAATATATGTATGTATGTCCACATTTCAGCATCACCTTCCTTGAATCCTTCCTCATAACTAATTCAACAACTCTAATCTAAATATGCAGTTTGTAAAAGAACATTTAGTGATGAAATCCCAGTGTGGTTTTGAGGTACCTGCCATGATGGACAGAACAGGATGCATTGCTTCATAAAACTGCGTAGCAAAGCTTTACAACTGCCAAGATTTTACATTTTTAAATCAGATCAGATCATCACACAGCTTTTGAGGCTCCATGTTATGCTCGCGCATTATAATAATACGCATAAATTACACTTTTATATGAGTTCTTCCTTTTTCCACATTTTGACATTGCATCACAAACATTTGCTTCTAAAGCTGAGCAAGAATTTTGTCAGGTTCCCTCTCTTCCTCTGCAAATGACAATTGATGTGCAATCCGAATGTAACACAAAGGGACCCTTCTTCTGGATCAGGATCTGTATAAGCTCATTACAGAATTACATAAGAGGAGAAATGGAGCAGTTTTTGTGAAACAGGAGCATCCTGATCTTCACCAGTTTCATATGCCACCTTTAGTTCTCAGTTGTAGCACGCGCTAAACTTTTCTCTGAACCAGTTTTCATCCCGTAAAAGATATACGTGTGTGTATATATATGTGATGCGGGAAGGTGGTAATCTCATAATAAAAGTAAATTTTTATACGGGTTTCCTACACCTTTCCCATTTGGGGTACTTTTGCAGTCTCTACGTGATTTGATTGCGTATAATACCTTACCTTATTGCACTAATGGTTGATTTTCTACAGAAGGAGCCGCGATTAGGAGGACTGCAACTGTAGGAGCAGAAGTATAAGAGAGCAGATGCAGAGTTGTACTACTTATTTTTTGAATTCAAGATTCATTTTCCTCTCCTCTATTATGAATGTTGTGTTGTGTTGTGTGCTCCTCTCCAAAGGAATATGACACATCTTGCATCTTTCTTCTTGGACAATGTTGAATGTCAGAGAGCAAGAGGAGGAGAGAAAGAGCGAGAGGATGAATAGAAAAATGGGAAGAAAAAAGGGCATTCAGAGATCAAGAAATAAAAATTCCAGTAGGTATGGTATGGTAAATATATAGGTGTATTTAGTGTACATATATATACTTACGCACGAGAGAATAAAAATCATTAAGAAGCATGAGCAAGATGAGATGAGATGAGGAGAGCAGTTGTATAATAGGGAGGAAAGATGCTTTAGGTACCAAACATGTATAAAAACCTAGCAGCTTCTTTGGGGCTGGCATGAGTTTCATTAGAGAAGCATAGCATGCACTACTATTACTAGCAAAAACATAACCAATAACGATATTACATTATTACGGACATATGGACAGTTGCTCCTGAACTGAATCTCCTTTTGAAAAGAGAGAGAATAAACGTTGTTGGGGTTGCAACTGAGTGCTCTTGTCCATCCACTCCGTATTTTAACTCGGCTCATCTGCTCTCTCTCCTATATGCCACAGTATGTAAAGCTTGCCAGATAAGAACTGGGTGCAATAGGGTTTCCAGCTCAGTTCGTGCTCAGCTCGCACGCAGAAAGGACTTCTCCTTACGACTCGTTTATCAAAACGTAATATATAAAAGTATATATATCCATTGCTCTCCAAAACTAAGGGACTTTTTGTTCGATTTTCACTCACTCGCTCAATACACACACACTACAAACCACTAACCTTCTTTCACGAAGGAAGAAAATATAGTATAAAGACACACAACGTGGCCTTCGCTCACATCAGTTGTGCCCTTGCTTTCGAAGCAGTCGTTTGGGTTCCTCTCTTAACAAGATTTGAGTTTGAGAACATTTTCGGTTCATTGTGAAACACACATTATTATATAAAACGTTCAGAGTTTACTACACTACAATATACAATAGCTATCATTGTTCATCGTGATATTTCACAATAAAGCCTTGAGATTTTAGAAAATATTTGGAAGAGTTGGAAGGAATTTTGTTTTTGTTGGAAAATCAAGTGAATTAATAAAAGTGAAAAATGCCGCATATTGTGACATCGTTGAAACGCTCGGCTAACTACAGCCACTGTCCGCTTAAAAAGCGGCCCATCAAATATGATGTTGAGGATTCGGATTCGGATGTTTCCTATAAAGGTAAATTTTATAAAAATATTTTAGATGTTTTGTAAGAATCTCGAGGAAGAATTTGAGGATGAGGTGTATACGAAGTTAAATTCGAACGAAACTAAATTTCTTGTTCTTTTTTTAACCTAATAGGAATCCCATCACCTCAGTCAATCATTGACTGTTCAGAACCCGAAAATCTGTCAACAAAACCAGAAGATTTAAGACTGGTATCAATACGCAACTAAATTTCTTGTTCTTTTTTTAACCTAATAGGAATCCCATCACCTCAGTCAATCATTGACTGTTCAGAACCCGAAAATCTGTCAACAAAACCAGAAGATTTAAGACTGGTATCAAAGGAGAGCTCTTCATCACCATCCTCATCAGCCTCCTCACCCGCATCATCTTCCTCTTCAATCACACCACCACCAATTGCTTTAGTAGCTGGTCGTGGCGGTGACAACTCTAACATTTCTCAATACACCAACAGTCATCATTTTTCTGGAAGCTATTGCGGCATCCCAAGTCCTCCCCATAGCCATAACCATCATCATAATCAACATCATGCTCACCATCATCATCATGCATCTCAATTCTCTCCCAACTATCTTGCTGTACCTCAACCCTTAAAACCAGTGTCAGGTGGAGGACCACTAGAACCAATTAGTCTCAATGCATCTACCGCCTGGTCCAAGTTACCTGCTGTTGCTTCTCAACTTCACCATAATTACTCATCTTCTCCTTCATCAGGAGGACAACGATCTTACTTAGATTTTGCTCCAGTTTCATCTTCATCATCTTCTCCATTCTCAGCTCGCTCTGTAGTTATCCCCCAATTCCACTCTACATCCCCATCTCACTTCGCCCCATTCGGTGGTCGAGATGCTTCCGGCTCTCCCCCTCATGTTTCACCACCTCTAAACGTTGAGCCTGCATACCCAGTGATTAAAATTGAAGAAGCTCACCGTCCTCGTGCTTTTAGTCATCATCATCACCAGGGTGAAACTCGACTTTATGAAGAAATCACACCAGTTGCTGCACACCAACATCATCATCATTATCACCATCTTGAGCAGCCACCAACCAAAGTTGCGAAGCGAGAAAGTCATGCTCATTGCTACCCATCTCCACCCCACTCTCACAAGTCTAGTGAAGGCCGAGACTCTGTTATTAGTCACAGCTCTGTTTCATCTTCCTCTTCATCATCCACCTCTCCCTCCTCAGTTCAAAATCAATCCCCTCCTCAACTCTCACAAATCACACCAATTAATGTGAATGGCAGTGTCAGATATCAGTGTCCAGATTGCAACAAATCTTACTCAACATTTTCTGGGCTAAGCAAGCACATCCAGTTTCATTGTGCGAGTCAAAACAAGAAGCAATTCATTTGCAAATTTTGTGAGAAAGTCTATGTCTCTTTGGGTGCTTTGAAGATGCATATTCGCACTCACACTTTGCCATGCAAGTGTAACATGTGTGGGAAGGCTTTTTCGAGACCATGGTTGCTTCAGGGTCACATCCGTACTCATACAGGAGAAAAGCCTTTTTCATGCCAACATTGTAATAGGGCTTTTGCTGATCGATCTAACCTCCGTGCCCATTTGCAAACGCATTCTGAAGTGAAGAAATACTCGTGCAAAGCTTGCTCCAAAACTTTCTCCCGAATGTCTCTCTTGGTCAAGCATGAAGATAGTGGATGCGCAGCGAGTGGAAACTCTGGCAATGGTTCAGCCTCCAATTAAGTAAGCCTGTTGCACACACACATATAGACACCAACAGATTTTATATCTAATCTTCTCATTGCTACCAAACATCTCATCATTATATTTCATCACATCACAATTGGTGAATCTCCTCATCCTCATCATCACTTTAAATAATCAGTGGTCACCGCCCAAGTGTTCACTCTTCTCACTGTCAGCAGCCGACCATAAAAATGTAAAGCACAAAGTGTATAGTATATATAATAATATATAGGAAGAATTTAAAAGTAACTAACATAAAAATGAAGCTTATGTAATGCCTTGAAGTTTGAACAAAACAGTCTCTCGCGTCCTCGTCTCATTTTTACATAAGAATTTATTATTATATTAATTATCTAATTGTAAATTTATTATATAGTAGTTGGTTTTCCTTTCATAAACCAATGCTAAAACTTGTGCCATTTCACATTTATATGACAAAAAATGCAGCTAATGAAGTAATAATAGACAAAGATTTTTATTATATAACACTTTATGTATTTTTGTATACATATTATATATATTATACTACTGTATAATTACGCTATATAATATTTTACTCTCACTTATATCATCATCATCAGACACAGTCGCCATAAAAATGCCTTTTGGAATTCGATCCAACCAATCCAAAACTAGAGTAGTAGTATAATTATCTTGTTGCATTTGCAATTTTTCATACTTAATCTTTTACATCACCAAATGTATTTTACAAATCTGTATAATTTTTTTTACTTGACGTTTTTGAGGATTGTCACACTCAAGGAATTTATATGTACAAAAAGGTGAAGAAAAATGTATTTAAACTGTACATTGTATTAATATATAAGACAAAACCTTAAAACTCTATTCATTCGGACGCTTGAATGAGGATGAATATCCCGTTGTGCTGTACCTCAATTTACATTAGCTTGTAATGTAAATAGGTAGTTTGTATAGCTTAATGTAGTAAGCTAGAAGCTAGTTAATATAGGGAAATTTGTACTCTTTGAAAATGTATCATATATTTGCTATATTGCCATAATATCAATAGTTTTTGCGCACATACCTCGTTTTATATATAACCTAAAGATGCTATATATTATATTAAATATTATATTATTATAGAAAACTACTTCAATATCTTGTAAAATTCTATATTACACACAAACACATCGCGACAGATGAAAAATACCAATAAAAATTACCGATTCTTATCTTTGAAAGCCTAAATTATCATTGTTGAAATTTCTCATTGATTTTTTTCATATATTTCAATCATCATCATTATAAAATCATCAAAAATGACTCATACTTTCATCTCATCTATTCGCATTGGCATCTACTTTCGCAACTCTGTTTTTCCCGTGACAATTTTTCATTCTCGAAGGAGTTCCGTTCTGAGATAGGGTTCTCATCTGATCATTCATCAACTTGTCTTCATCATCCGCATTCCCATCCCCCATAGTACAAATGAATGAGATTTCTCCTCGAGTTAAAAAACACCTTCGTCATTTTTCCACGAAGACTTTCCGTCAGTAAAGCACGCTAGTTATATAGCGTCACCTGACTGCAGCAGCATCTGTTTTCTTCAGTTGGTATTTAAACGGCGAAACGCTGTGGGCTGTGGTGTAATAAAAAGAATGATGTGATGATGTGATAACATCATAATCAAATCTATATATCTGTTTATGTCTACGCTCAAGGCTCAAAAGCCACATAAATTATGCGTGTTTTTAAAGGAGCAAGATACATTTAAATATCATGCGTTATTTGGATTAGCCAATATGTAACATGCAAGAAGTACTTTAAGCTTCCTTTCCGTTTTAATCCGTGATCCAGAAGACAATTCCGGTTTGCACCGGCTTCTTTTTTCACATCCAATTTTTTGGACACAGTTGACCAGGCGTGCATGAACAACATGCTCTTTAAACCCATGCGAAATATTTCAATCACACATTTTGTATATCTTTATGGGAGGCAAGCAACAGATCGACCTGCGAGGTGTACTTAGACTAAAATAAAACGGAAAAATTTGGATGCCGGCTCATTATTCACACACAAAATTTTATTTTAACGTAAAAGAAAGGAAAAGGAACTAGACCAGTAAAGAAGTAATTATTTATCCCCATCATCATCAATTCAACCCAACACAAATATGTAGTGCATATATATACACACACACAAACCATAAAATACAAAAGTTGAAAAGCCATCTGTTGTTATCGTCATTTTGTGCAGCCAGTGACGGTTAAATATCGGAACACGGATATCCGCACGGAGTGTAAGTAGTTTAAGAGTAAGTATTGCTTCTTGCCTTGCCCCATAGCCCCACGTTACACATGAATACGTTATGAAATAAAATGTATGCATTTGTCTATAAATGACTTTTACAACATATCATATCATACATAGTTTTAAGACAGAAGATAAAACGAAGCTATTAGCAAACATCAACTCACGGGGAAAATATAGCGGAGGTAAGAAATGTAGGTGTATTTTGAGGAGGAGGAGGAAAAACCATAATGTGATATATTTATCATATCATCATACATTCTGTTCTTATTCTAACTTTTCATACATTTAAAAACTGTATCATATCAGCAGCTATAAACTAATGAAATATGGAGCTTAAATGAAATCGCCATTTGTTGATAGTAATAGCAGGCACAGTTATATCATATTAGAGTACAACATGTACTGTACACTATTATGATGATTATGACGATGAAAAAATGATAATATAGAGGAACGCACTTGCATGAATGATATATACATGCAACCATGTACATTATTAAAGCCCCTTGAATGAGCTAATGACAATGGTGTGTGTGTTTGGTGATAGATAAGACGAACCACCTGTTTCCTACTTTTTCCTTGATTACTCTCTCGTCTCTCCTCTCTTCTGCACACAAACACACACCAACTCAACTCACCACTCTCTCCTTCTGCGTGGCAGTGAACTGCTGCTGGACAAGTACAACATATTACATTTTCTGTTTAAAAGGCATATTGTACAGTTTTCATATTGATATGCTGATGATAATGATAATAGGAAGGAACCAAACTGACTAGCTGACAAAAGTCAGTCATCTAAAGCCAAAGTCAAGTCAACTTGAATTGAAACATACGTAACATGTGGAACAAGGAACAAAGTATATACTATTATCCTGTGCTGAGCTAAATGGCACTCGCTGTGCTTGTTGAAATGAAATCAAGCCCTACTTTTACTCTCATCACTTGATGAGGCAAGACATTAAGGGAGCAACACATTAATAAATTTAACCGTTTCTTTTTCTCATTCAACATGTGCATATCGTATATACACATGCCGAAACAGTTAAGTCAAATGTAATTTCATCATAATTATGGATGCCGTGTCACATGTGGAAAGTGGAAACTTTTTCACTTGCTAATGCGAATCAACTTTTTGATTTATGTTCTTTCTTATAGATATTCTAAACAAATAGGATAAGTGGATACGATATATATTTTTCTGAGTCAAATATATTTTAAAGAAAGTTATTCTTTTATTGATTGAAATTGAATAAAATTTAAATAAGAGCAAAAGTGTTTGGAGAACAGAGTAGCGCTAAGCGGGGTGAGAGAAGGAGAGGAGGAAGGTAGGATGAGGGGATTTAAAGAGCAGATGTTCACCTTCAGTTTTACCTGCTTGCCTTTTTCGCCCTTGGGAAACAAACAGCAAGCAAGACAGAAAAAAATATGTATGCATAAAAATGAGCTACTTTCCAAACAGTGAGTCAATCCATTTGTACTTATTACAAAAGTAGTACTTAACAGAGAAAGAGAAATGTGGTAGAGTTTGCCCGATTCACGTCACGTCATATATTAGTCGGGCATCGGCTAGACGAAATGTAAATCATGATAATTTTATGTTCCTTAGTAAGAAGTGCGTTTTGAGTCGAGGATGGGGTTAAACTGAAGTTTGATATCAAATTTGAGACTGAATACATTGTAGCATGGTTTATAATGTAGTTGGAAAGTGTGTCGCAATGTTTGCTTAGAAATCTTCAACTTATTTTTGGGTTCGATAGCAAGTTCGATGTTCGCTGCGTGTTCAATTGATTTGTATTTGAATTGAAATGTGTGAATAGTCAAGCAGGTCATGTGAATAGGAATTTAACTCTTTACAGCGTGTTAGGTTAACATTCATTAAATGCATGCTGTACATTTTTTTTATTGTCTTGAACTTTGGAACATGATACCAGCATCTTGTATGAATGACACTATGATTTCACAATCTTCCAAGAACAATGCGTGGAGCTAAATGTTTGTAGGTGGGTGTGAACTGTGAACAAATGTCGTTGCTCTTGTTTATAAGGCTTGGCAAGTGTTGCGTAATTGAGAGAGTAAGCAATGCTAAAGGTGCTTTCAAGTAATTAAATCATATACGGTTGTGTTTGCTAGGTTTGCTAACTGTTTAGGGATATGGTACGCTTCCAAGTCAATAAAAAGTATGGAGTACTGAAAAATATTATATACGTAGGTAGATAAATAATAACGGTGACTCCTTCTTTTAAAATATGCTCAATAGGGTTGTGTCAAAGAATTATGTTGCCCAGTTGACTTAAAGTAGCACAGTGGCAGCATTCTGATGAGAATCGACCATTACCAAATTTTATAATTTTCTTGGTATGAAAAAGCCTATCACATTGTCAGTTTCAGAGATCCTCTACCTAAAAAACAACTGTTATTTTGTAATAATTGTCTTAAAGTTTTAAGCAGAAAAATTACAGCTTTCTTTGTTTAAAATGAGCAAAGCGAGGAAAACAGCCGTTGCGAAATCGAAGTTTTCATAGCGAAAATCAGCATTTTTCTCCAAAGGTTGAAAGTATCGGTTTTTGTTGTCGAATGCTAAGTTGTTGTGTTGCTGCGACTCCAAAAAAAGGTTTTATGGATAATGTAAGTCTTTACTCAGGAGAAGATACTGGAAGAGCAACCGTATATTTTGAATGATGCACAGTAAAGTGTTATTAGCGAACGTATAATATTAAAATACACTTATATGGATAATGTTGCGATTTAAATCCTGAAAATAGGAATATTCCTCCAATCCTCCTTAAACGCAACCTATCGGTCTGGCGGCTTTTGGATCCTTATTTGATTTTACCTAATTTCTTAAAAGCCAATGTTGTTTGCATATGATACTTAAGTATTTACTTTCTTACTGCAAAATGCGGAAGACTTGACTGGCCTACAAATCGATACCCTCGTGCTCTGGGTATTATTTCTCTGATTACTCCATTATGATATTACTTGATGCTCCTGATGTGAGAGGACTTCCATCAATCACCACCACCTGTAATGCTCAATTGGTGAATAAGCTCTACAAACCGCTACTACTATTACTTATCTCGAGATACAAAATACAAAACTGAGTATTTATCTATTCAATCAAACACTTAAATTACATCCTATCGAGAGCAGCATCACAAATCGCAT